>JADRCH010011972.1:0-15372 GCA_019843965.1 Rhynchomys soricoides
CCCCAAGAAACAGGCTGGAGTAGCCATTCTAATATTGGATAAAATCGACTTTCAACCAAAAGTCATCAAAAAAGATAAGGATGGACACTTCATACTCATCAAAGGAAAAATCTACCAAAAAGAACTCTCAATTCTGAACATCTATGCCCTGAAAGCAAAAGCTCCCACATTCATAAAAGAAACTTTACTAAAGCTCAAAGCACACATTGCACCTCACACAATAATAGTGGGAGACTTCAACACCCCACTCTCATCAATGGACAGATCATGAAAACACAAACTAAACAGAGACACAGTGAAACTAACAGATGTTATGAACCAAATGGATTTAACAGATACCTATAGAACATTTCAACCTAAATTAAAAGAATATACCTTCTTATCAGCACCTCATGGTACCTTCTCCAAAACTGATCATATAATTGGTCACAAAACAAACCTCAACAGATATAAGAAGATTGAAATAATTCCATGCCTCCTATCAGATCACTTTGGAATACGTCTGGTCTTCAATGGCAACAACAACAACAGAAAGCCCACATACAGATGGAAGCTGAACAACGCTCTACTCAATGATAACTTGGTCAAGGAAGAAATAAAAAAAGAAATTAAAGACTTCCTAAAATTTAATGAAAATGAAAGTAAAACATACCCAAACCTATGGGACACAAGGAAAGCAGTGTTAAGGGGAAAACTCATAGCTCTGAATGCCTCCAAAAAGAAACTGGAGAGAGCATACACTAGCAGCTTAACAGCACACTTTAAAGCTCTAGAACAAAAAGAAGCTAATACACACAAGAGGAGTAGAAGGCAGAAAATAATCAGATTAAGGGCTGAAATCAACCAAGTAGAAACTAAAAGAACTATACAAAGAATCAACAAATCCAGGAGCTGGTTCTTTGAGAAAATCAACAAGATAGATAAACCCTTAGCCAGACTAACCAGAGGGCACAGAGGCAGTATCCAAATTAACAAAATTAGAAATGAAAAGGGAGATATAACAACAGATTCTGAGGAAATTCAAAAAATCATCAAATCCTACTATAAAAGCCTATACGCAACAAAATTGGAAAATCTGGATGAAATGGACAAGTTTCTAGACAGATACCAAATACCAAAGTTAAGTCAGGATCAGATAAACCATCTAAACAGTCCCATAACCCCTAAAGAAATAGAAGCAGTCAATAGTACTTGAAGTTCTAGCTGGAGCAATTAGACAACAAAAGGAGGTCAACACATTACAAATTGGAAAGGAAGAAATCAAAATATCACTATTTGCAGATGATATGATGGTATACTTAAGTGACCCGAAAAAACTCCACCAGAGATCTGCTACAGCTGATAAACACCTTCAGCAAAGTGGCTGGATAAAAAATTAACTCAAGCAAATCAGTAGCCTTCCTATCCTCGAAGGATAAACAGGCTGAGAAAGAAATTAGGGAAATGACACCCTTCACAATTGACACAAATAATATAAAGTATCTTGGTGTGACTCTAACTAAGAAAGTGAAAGATCTGCATGGCAAGAACTTCTAGTCTCTGAAGAAATAAATCGAAGAAGACTTCAGAAGATGGAAAAATCTCCCATGCTCATGGATTGGCAGGATTAATATAGTTCAAATGGCCATCCTGCCAAAAGCAATCTACAGATTCAATGCAATCTCCATCAAAATTCCAACTCAATTCTTCATAGACTTAGAAAGAGCAATTCTCAAATTCATATGGAATAACAAAATACCCAGGATAGCAAAAACTATCCTCAACAATAAAAGGTCTTCTGCGGGAATCAGCACCCCCAACCTCAAGCTATACTACAGAGCAGTAGTGATAAAAACTGCATGGTATTGGTACAGTGACAGGCAGGTAGATCAATGGAATAAAATTGAAGACCCAGAAATGAACCCACACACTTATGGTCACTTGATCTTTGACAAAGGAGCTAAAACCATCCAGTGGAAAAGAAAGACAGCATCTTCAACAAATGGTGCTGGTTCAACTGGTGGTCTACATGCGGAAGATTTCGAATTGATCCATTCCTATCTCCCTGTACAACGCTCAAGTCCAAGTGTATCAAGGACCTTCACATAAAACCAGATACACTGAATCTTATAGAAGAGAGAGTGGGGAAAAGTCTCAAACACATGGGCACAGGGGAAAAGTTCCTGAACAGAACACCAATGGCTTATGCTCTAAGATCAAGAATCCACAAATAGGACCTCATGAAAATACAAAGCTTCTGTAAGGCAAAGGACACTGTAAATAGGACAAAATGGCAACCAACAGATTGGAAAAAGATCTTTACCAATCCTACATCCGATAGAGGGCTAATATCCAATAAATACAACGAACTCAAGAAGTTAGACTGCAAAGATCCAAATAACCCTATCAAAAATGGGGAAGAGAGCTAATCAGAGAATTCTCAACTGAGGAAATTCGAATGGCTGAGAAGCACCTAAAGAGATATTCCACATCCTTAGTTATCAGGGAAATGCAAATCAAAACAATCCTGAGATTCCACCTCACACCAGTCAGAATGGCTAAGATCAAAAACTCAGGTGACAGCAGAAGTTGGTGAGGATGTGGAGAAAGAGGAACACTCCTCCATTGCTGGTGGGAATGCAAGCTGATACAACCTCTCTGGAAATCAGTTTGGCGGACTCTCAGAAAAATGAACATAATACTACCTGAGGACCCAGTTATTCCACTCCTGGGCATATACCCAGAAGATGCTCCAACATGTAATAAAGACATATGCTCCACTATGTTCATAGCAGCCATATTTATAATAGCCAGAATCTGGAAACAATCCAGATGTCCCTCCACAGAGGAATGGATACAAAAAATGTGGTACATTTACACAATGGAATACTACTCAGCTATTAAAAACAATGATTTCATGAAATTCGCAGGCAAATGGATGGAACTTGAAAATATCATCCTGAAGGAGGTAACTCAGTCACAAAAGAATGAACACAGTATGTACTCACTGATAAGTGATTATTAGCCCAAAAGTTCAGAATACCCAAGAGTCACTTCACAGTAACTGTAGGGCTGAGTGTGAGGTCCCAGATGGAGGAGTTGAAGAAGTGACTCAAGGAGCTGAGGGAGTTGGCAGCCCCATGGAAGGAGCAACAGTGTCAACTGGCTTGACCCCTCATTGCTCCCAGAGACTGGACCACCAACCAAAGAATAAACTTGGAGGGACCCATGGTGCTGGCCACATATGTGGCAGAGGAGGATCTTGTTAGCCATCAAGGGGGAGGAGAGGCCCTTGAGCCTGAGGGTGTTAGATGCCCCAATATAGGAGAATGCCAAGGAGGGAAGAAGAGAGTGGGTGGGTGGGTGAGTGGGTGGGTAAGGGAATACCCCCATAGAGGCAGGGGTGGGAGAATGAATAGGAGGGTTCCAAAGAGGAGATCTGGAAAGGGGGAAACATTTGAAATGTAAATAAAGTATCAAAAATAAGTAAATCTTGGAAGACAAAAAAGAAAACAATTGGTCTCTGTATTCACTCAGAATGCTAATAACAATAAATAAATAAATAAATAAATAAATCTTAAAAACAAAAACAAAAAAGGCAAAAATAAAAGCCGGGCAGTGGTGGCGCACACCTTTAATCCCAGCACTCTGGAGGCAGAGGCAGGTGGATTTCTGAGTTCAAGGCCAGCCTGGTCTATAGAGGAAGTTCCAAGACAGCCAGGGCTGTACAGAAAAACCATATCTCGAAAAACTAAAAAAAAAAAAAAAATTGTTCGCCATATTCACAGATACACATTTAATATATCTTTTAAAGAAACAACACAACAACAATTGTTCTCTATATTCAGTCATACATCTTTCCCTTTAGGGCTCTTACCTGAATTTGCAAACTAAACTGACTCAATAGCAATATGCTGAGTCTCCAGGGCTTTTATTATGAAGTAAGAGTCTTTGTTTCTCATACTGGGAAGGACCTGGAGATGCCTCACATCCTATAAGCCTGAGGCAAACCACCCAGCAAGAGACTAAAGAACACCAGCTTCCAAAAAGGACAAGCAGAGGACTGGCCCTTCACAGTCTTTGCAACTCCTCTTCACAGGAAGCTTTGCAACCTGGGGAAAACTCCAGGCCCCAGCCCTCTATGATGTGTGATCATGAGGAATCTTGTAAGAGCTACCCTTGGGTGTGGGTCAGAGCCTTACATAAGCCATGGCGCATCACAATTTAAAGTTACTGTTCTAGTAATCCAACGTCACAGTGTCACAAAAGCAGCATCATCCCCACCATAAGAAGCAAGCTGGTCCTTGAGACCACCTTCTGGAGCTAGAGCTAGCCACTGGCTCTGGAACAAGCCTGAAACACTAGTCTCTGAGTGTCTGGCTGAGTACCAGTCCTGAGGCACAAATATTCCAAAGAGGAACATGAGAACCGAGACCAGATTTCCAAGAGCCATGTAAGTTCCCGCTTGGGCTCAGAATGGCTGGCTCGGATGGCCCAGCCAGGTCCAGAAACCAGACAGAAGCCATCTTTAAGGAAAGTACTCAGAAGAAGGGACTCCTAGGACTTCAGTTTAGCACAGACCCTCATCATCTGGATCTAAGGACAATACAAGGGTCAGGCCTTCAACTCCCCTCTTGAGTCAGAGTTCAGGTTTGTTCTCTTATTGAAGAGAGAGAAGCAGAGACAGGAAGTTTCCTGGGTTCGACAGCCAGCCAGTCTAGACAAATGTACTACAGTTCAATCTCTGGCCTACATGTGTACACTCATATGCACATACAAAAGAACACACACATACACACTGAAAATATTCTTTAAAGGTGAGGGCTCTAGCCGCAAGTGGAAACTGTCTGAGCTGAGGTCTCCCAGGGACACAGATTCCCAAGAGAGGTACTTCTGGCCATCAAAGCACCAGCTGATCCAGAGAGAAGAGTTTTATTGTTGGGATCCACCTACCAGCTCCCAAGTATGGACAGGTAGACACACGCAGTGCAGATTCTGGAATTCAGCCAAGACTCGGCCTGGCCAAATTCCACCATCAGAGAACTCTTTCTTTGCAATAAGATGAACCTTGTAAAAACTTTAAGTATCTCATGGTATTGATCTCATTGGTGTGGCTGCCATGAATGGATGAGTTTATTAGGTCTTTTCCCATGAATAGGATTAGATTGAGAGGAGGAGCTGCCTGAGCGTGACACACATTAAGACAGTTTCAAACCAGAGGGAACCCAAGAACACATCTAGGTCAGAAGACACCATCAGCTCACAGGCTGACTCCAAAATAGTCTATTGGTCTAAAATAGTATCCAATAAAGAATCTGAACTTGATTTCCTTCGAGGACATGACTCTTCTAGCTCATCACAGATCTTACAATGTCTCTCTTGTATTAGTCTGCATCACTTGTTCATGTGGGTCCAGGATTCCAATTATTTCAATACCATCATCCTCTACCTACCCATTCATTCACTCACTCATACATTCACCATGAAGTGCACACTGAGACTCCATTCATCCATTCACTCATACACTCACCCATTCGTTTATTCACTCATATACTCTTCACGAAGTGCACACTGAGACTCTAGCCAGAGAAGGAGACAGGCTGACTACAGTTCTTCACTTTTTGCCTTCTCTTCCAAATACAATCCCTAATCTCACCCCCAGCTCTGTAGCAGAGCACCTGCTGCAGCCTCCCCTCTTCCCCTTCCTCCATCTCTAGTGGATAACACAGACCTTGCTTTGCAAACTTTCTCACTTCCCACAGTCATCACTTTATTCCAGCCTCCAACACCAGCAGGCATTCCCTGGGAACCCACAGGTCACTCCAGCCAGGGAGCCAGGGAAGCAAGCAGCCTAACTATGGATTATCTATTTATTTATTTATTTTGCTTTTTAGAGATGAGGTTTTTCTGTGTAACTCTGGCCATCCTGTAACTTGCTCTGTAGAAAAGGCTGCCCTGGAACTCAGATATCCACCTGATGGGGGTTTGATTTATGATTACATGAGAATTCACAAGTCCCTGCTAACAATTGGGTATTCTGTTTGTTTGTTTGTTTGTTTGTTTTGTTTTGTTTTTTGACAGGACAATAAAGAGCCAGCAACCAACGGCTGGACAGGGTGAAAGAGGGGAGACTTTTAGGATTCCCAGGCAAGATAACGCTGGGGAGAAGAGGGGATTCTGTCGTGAGATGGGCATAGGATGGACCACGAACCATACCATGAAGGAGCAGGAAGATGAGACAGCCAAAATCTAGATGCAAAGAGAATGTGGCCCCATGGGAGAGCTTTCCAGAAGGAAACAGGGTAGCAAAGATAAAATATAGATTTAGAAAGGGTGTGCCAGTTGTGGGGAGATTTGGAAGTGCCCAACCACTAAGCTAGTAAGGCATGTTAAAAATAGTGCTGCATGTGTGAGTCTTTCATTTGTGAATCCCGAGGTCTTGGGCCAGTGCACAGCTGTGTGCACATGGGAGTTTAGAGCATACCTTTAAATATCTTCTGGTACATCCACCTGCCCAATTCCAAGTATTGGGATTAAAGGCATGCACCACCTCCACCTAACCTAACTATAAGTCTTAACTCTCCCTCCTCTTCTCCATATTGAATGTTCCAGTCTCATCCCCAGCTCTGATCAGACTACCTATTCTGACCTCTAAGATTTTGGTGGAGTATCCTGCTTTTCTCCCTCATAGAACTTTCCCTAATCTGACCATACACTCAGACACAAAGCAAGTCCCATTAGATACAAGAAATTTGAAATAATATCCTGCATCCTACTTGACTACCATGGATTAACGTTGGATATCAGTACAACAGAAACAACTCAAGGCTTACAGACTCATGGAAACTGAATAACTCACTAATAAATGAAAGGTGGGCCAAGACAGAAATTAAGAGAGAAATTAAAGGCTTTCTAGAATTGAAAGAAAAAGAATATACAACATACCCAAACCTATGGTACACAATGAACACAGATCTAAGAGGCAAGTTCATAGCATTATGTGCCTACTTAAGAAAAAAAAAATGGAGAAAGCTCTTACTAGTAACTTAACAGTATGCCTGAAAGATCTAGAACAAACAAACAAACAAACAAATAAATAAATAAATAATACCTGAAAGAAGTAGATAATAAGAAATCCTCAAACTCGGGGCTGAAATGAAACAACAAACATCAGTACAAAGAATAGAGACAAATAATTGGTTCTTTAATAAGATTGACAAACCTTTTGCTAAATTAAAAGAAAGAGAATATCGGAATTAACAAAATTAGAGATGAAATGGGGGATGTAAACAACAAACACAGAGGAAATCCAAAGAATACTAAGGACACACTTTAAAAACCTGTATTCCACCGAATTGGAAAACCTAAAAGAAAAGAATAATTTTCTGGATACATACCATTATCCAAAAGTTAAATTAAGATCATATAAGCAATTTAAACAGACCTACAACCCCTAGGGAAATAGAACCAGTCATTAAATGTCTACAAGTCAAAATAGATCAGGGCCAGATGGTTTTAGCTTAGAATTCTACCAGACTTTCAAAGAAGAGTTAATGCAAATACTTCTCAAACTATTCCACAAAATAGAAACAGAAAGATCATTGCCCAACTCATTTTATGGGGCCACAGTTATCCTGACACCCAAACCACATAAAACCCAACAAAGATAACTACAGGCCAGTTTCCCTTATGAGCACAGCTGCAAAAATTCTCTATAAAATACTTGCAAACCAAATCTAAGAACACATCACAAAGATCATCCACCACAATCAAGTAGACTTCATCCTAGCATTCAGGGATGATTCAACATATGTAAATCTATAAAGGTAATATAAATTTAATAAGTAATAAACAAACTTTAAAAATGATTATCTCATTAGATGCAGAAAAGATCTTTGGCAAATCCAACACCCTTCGTAATAAAAGTCCTGGAAAGATTAGAGATACAAGGAACATACCTCAACATGATAATGGTAGTTTACAGAGAACCTATAGCCAACATCAAATCTAATTGAAGAGAAACTCAAAGCAATTCCACTAAAATTAGGAACAAGACAAGGCTGCTCACTCTCTCCATACCTATTTAATATAGTACTTGAAGTCTTAGTAGATAGTCAAACTAGATAGGACAGATTCAAAGTGTCTTTATTTGAAGATGTTATGATAGTATACATAAATGACCCTAAGAGTTCCACTGAGAAACACCTACAGCTGATAAATACTTTTAGCAAAATAGCAGGATATAAAATTAACTCATAAAAATCAGTAGCCTTTTTGTATCAAATGACAAAAGGACTGGGAAAGAAATCAGGGAAACAACACCTTTCACAATAGCCTCAAAAAAATATAAAATATCTTGGGGTAACTCCAACCAAGTAAGTGAAAGACTTGTATGATAAAAACATTAAGACATTGAAGAAAAATATTGAAGAAGATATCAGAAGATCTGAAGATCTCCCATGCTGATGAACCAGTAGGATTAACATAGAAAAAATGGCCATCCTATCAAAAGCATTCTACAGATACAATGCAATCTCTATGAAAATTCCAACACAATTCTTCATGGATCTTGAAAAGACAGTTTTCACCTTCATATGGAAACACAAAACCCAGAATGGCTAAAGCAATTCTGAATAATGAATTGCTGGGTGTATCATCATCCCTGACCTCCAATTGTACTGCAGAGCTGTAGTAATAAAATTGGATGGTATTGCCCCCAAAACAGACATACTGATCAATGAAATTGAATTGAACACTGAAACACAAATCTACACACCTGTGGACACCTGATTTTGGATAAAGAAGCCAGAAATACATATTGGAAAAAAGACAGCATCTTCAACAAATGGTACAAGTCAAACTGGGTAGCTGCTTGTAGAAGAATGCAAATAGATACAAACTTATAATCCTGCACAAAACTCAAGCACAAGTGGACCAAAAACCTCATCATAAAACTAGATACACTGAAACTGACAGAAGGAAAATATGGAATAGCCTTGAACTCACTGGCACAGGAGATGACTTTCTGAACCAAACACCAATAGCATAGGCACTATAATCAACAATTACAATAAATGGGACCTCATGAAACTGACAAGCTTCTGTACTCCAAAGGATGGCATCATTTAGACAAAGCAGCAGCCTACAGAATGGGTAAAGTTGTTTGGTTTTTTTACCAACTACACATCCTATAAGGGACCAATATTCAAAATATATTTTTAAAACTTTAAAATCTAGATATCAAGAAAACACATAATTCAATTAAGAAATGGGGTACAGTTTTAAACAGAGAATTAGCAGTAGAGGAAATTCAAATGGCTAAGAAACAATTAACAAAATGTCAAACATCTTTAGATATCAGGGAAATGCAAGTTAAAACTACTGTGAGATTCCATTTTACACCTGTCAGAATGGCTAAAATCAAAGTATAAATGACAGCTCATGCTGATGATGATATGGAATAAGAGGAACACTCATCCATTGCTTGTGGGAGTGCAAACTTGTACAGAACTACGGAAATCAGTGTGGATGTTCCTCAGAAAGATGGGAATTGATCTACCTCAGGATCCACTCTTGGGCACATACCCAAAGGACACTTCATCCTACGGCAATGATACTTGATCAACCATATTCAATGATGCTCTGCTCACAAATTCCAGAAACTGGAAACAACCTGGATGTCCTCAACAGAAGAATAGATAAAGACAATGTGGTACTTTTACACAACGGAGTATTGCTCAGCTGTCTTTAAAAATGGCATCATGAAATTTGCAGGCAAATGGATGGAACTAGAAAAAAATCATCCTGCGTTAGGTAACACAGATCCAGAAAGATAAATATGGTGTGTATTTGCTTATGTATAGATATTAGCTATTAAGCAAATGAAAACCAAGCTACAATCTATAGACCCAGAAGGTTAAATATAGAAGAGACTAGAGGGGAAACACGTGGATCTCCCTGGCAAGAGGAAATAAAGTAGATTTATGGGTGAACTAGGGGAGGGAACAAGAATAGGAGAAGCAAGTGGAAGTGGAGATGGGGTTGAGGGAGGGAAGGGGAAGAGGGCTAGAATTGAGGGCATTTGTTGGGTGGTATGGAAATCTAGTGCAGTTGAAACGTCCTGAGATATATGAAGGTGCTCCTAAGGAAGTCTTCAAATAGTAGGGGAGACAGAATCATAACTGGCCATCTCTAGGCACCAAATGAAGCTTCCAGTAGAGGAGTAGATTGTACTCTATAGAATTGTTGTTTCAGTAGAGGACTAGATTGTATTCTATGTATTGTTGGCCAAGGGTTTCTCATAGAAATCCTCAAACAACCCAGGCTGTTGCCAAGACAATAGGTTGCTCTCCACAAACTGACAGCAAGGGCCCATTGCTGAAGACCACACCCACACAACTCACTGAAGATGGAGAGGTTGAGAAGGTGAATGCATAGAACTTCCACCCCTATGTTCTGGTGTCTTTGGTACGGAAAAGTATTCTTCCAGCTTCCAAAAGAGAACCCTAAACAACCCAGCCACAAACCCTTGACCTTCAATGTTGTCCAGTCAGCAAAATATGCTAAGGCAATGGTAGCACCAAGCTTGGGGTGGAACCAACCAACACCTAATTTGACTTAAAGCTCGCTCCAGGAGATGAAGCCCATACCCAGCCCTGCTTGGGTAACCAAAAACAAGAGACTAGATAGCCCAAAAACCTAGGGTTAAACCAAATATGACTGGTCTTTAAAAAAGTAATAATACAGTCCTGATGGTAATCTGCTACACGCATTGATCAGTGCCTTATTCATCCCTCACAGAGAAGCTTCCTCCTGCACCAGACGGGAACCAATAGGGAGACCCACAGCCATTTATGCAGAGAGGGGGAGGGAGGGAGGGAGGGGAGGGGTGGGACTTTGCAACACACAGCTCTATCAAATACCACCCCTCAGAATTCAGGGAACCCCACTGAAAAGGAGGCAGAAAGAGTGTAAGAGCCAGAGAGGATGGAGGAGAGCAGGCTAACAAAGCTCTCTACATCAACTAAGCAAAGCTCGTACGAAGTCAGACTCTGAAGAAGTCAGCACAGGATCTGCACCAGGTCCTCTGTGTACATAGTACGGCTTTCAGTTTAGTCTTTTTTGTGTGTGTGTATGAATCCTGAGTGTATGAATGAGTGGCTCTCTGATTCTTGTGCCTTCCCTTAAGCTCCTTCCATTCTGTTGGCGTGCTTGTCCAACCTCGATGTGATGGTTCTTGTTTTATCTTATTATAGTTTGTTCTGATGTGTTGTTGTCTCTTAGAAGACTGTTCTTTTCTAATGAGAGATAGAGGGGCTGTGTATCCAGATGGAAGGGGGAGTGGTGGTGGAAGGGGATCACTGGGAGGCGTATAGGGGATGGAAATTGTAAATATGAAGTTAAGTACGAGGACAAGAAGTGTTGACTAGTAGTGCATTTTAAATGTGAGAATCTTGAGGCACGTGAGAATATCTCAGTAAAGGTGTCAAGTATCTCATTAGTTGTAGGGGATATGAGGTCTTTGAGCTCACAGATAAGACCTAGAGAAACTAGAAATGTTAATCATGCAGGATTGTCTCCTCAGCAGAGGAGATGTATAGCTGAGAATGGATGGAGTTAATAGCCTGGTGATCTGTACCATCTGTAGGCCAGGCCACAGCTGAGTCCTTGGACTGTTATGCTTGTGCCAGACTCTTCCTCCCTAGACTTGTATGGTTAGCTCTGCATCTCAGTCAATAGAGCCCATCCTTATGGAAGAGGTCACATGTAGTTAGCAATAGAGTTGTAGTCAGGGATAAAGCTTTGCTATGATAATTATCACCAGGAAACGCTTTCCCAAAGTTGTGCTGTACTTAAATATGTCTAAAATAAACTGCCAGGCATCAAGCTCCAGAAGTTTGAACCAGCACCAGTTTACTAAGTCATATTAAACCAGATTCTCTTCTTGCCTCATACAGATCATTACTCTGCCTACCCTAGTGCTGGCAGAGACCCCCCCAAATTAGTTAAGCAATGACCTTTAATTTGGGAGACATATTCTGGGATCAGAAGTTAACTTGGTTATTGAGGCTCTGCTTAATATCCATAAAGGATATTCAGTGTCACTAAGATTTTTTTCCCATGTTGAAAATATGAGATTATATGAAAGTTAGAGGCAAAGAACATAGAGAACCACTTTTCTGGGCTGTTTGAGGTCGATCTCAGTTGAGTGGAGGAAGATGAGGAGCCAAGGCTCAGGTGAGTAACTGAATCCTACCTGTGATGCTCAAGTCAATCTGGTCCAGGAGACCAGGCCAATCTCAAAGCATTTGGTTGCAGCTAAAGCTGCCCTATCTTCCTCACCCCTCAGCTCACTAGTGCTAAATCAAGGTCTCTTAAGGAATGCCTATCTTCATAGAGAATTCTAGAGTATGAACACTCATTCTGACTAGCTCCAGTGTGATGAAGTGGGCCTACAGGCAGGAATTGCTGTAGCTTTTGCCATAAAGTCCAGCCAGCCATACCCCTCCTTCTGTGTTTCAGCCTTCTCAGTCAGCCATCTTAAATAAAACTTACAGAATCAAACTATAAGTTTGTGTTCTGACTAATCTTGACTATCAACTTGACAGGATTTAGGATCACGATGGACACAAATCTGCGCGCATGCCTAAGTGATTATCTAAATTAGGTTAATCAAAACAGAAGGACTTACTCTAAATGTGGTGGTACCACCCCATGGGCAAGGGTCCTGGCTAACAGAAAAGGGGAAACAAACCTAAGTATTCACTGCTCACGCTTTCCTGACTGTGAATGCAACATGACCAGTCGCCTGCACTGCCCCTTCTCGGCACGACTGACCATCTCTCCTGAAAGTGTAAGCCTCAATAAACTCTTCCTTAAGTTGCTTTCACTGGGTATTTTGTTGCAAAGAGACAAGTAATTAGTATAAAGCAATGTGTTAGTTTCAAGCCATCTACTTCTCTGAGTAGTGTGATTAAACGCCACATCATCCTGACTCTGGATCCCTTCATCCAGAGTAGCCATAGTGGATCAGCTGCTCACTTGTACCATCTCAGCTTCTCAGATAAGAACACAATGGTAGCAAGTACCAGTATCTAGTAGGAAAATCAAAGTAGCCACTATTCTGGAGAACTCCACTTACATCGATAATCTCACAGTGTCACATAGAAGTGTGAACAAAGTATAATAAGGTATATCTTTTATGTGTGTATGACACTGTGTAAGTCGGGCTAGCCTGGAACTTGATATGTGGACCAGCCTGAAATTCACAGAGATCCACCTGTCTCTTGAGTGCTGGAACTGATAACTTGAAAGAGAGACCACATTGCCATGGCTTTTATTAAAGTATGTATATATTTTTATCGGTTATTGCTCATTTCCTGTTATATCTAACTTATAATTTAAACTCATAAGTACATGTGAACAGAAAAAGAACATAGTTTAAGTATAGTTCTTGCTTTGGGGTATTGTCTAGGAGTCCTAAATGTCTCCGTGAATAAGAGGACAAGTCTTCAGGTGTGTATGTTCTAATAATTGAAATTGCCTGAAAACGGAGTGGATGGTCTAATAACATCAGCGATATATCCAGGAAAGAGTGAAGACACATCTATACATCTGCAAACAAGATCAATGAGTGAGCAGATGTGTTACACATTTGAATGGTAGCCAGTCACACAAAGGGATTAAAACTCTGATACATGCTGCAACATAGAAAAACAACCCAAACACTATCTAACCTTAATGCTGCAAAGTCACTTAATACAGGGGAAATCCGTAGATTTCCCTAGGGGACTCAGGCACTGGGGAGAGAGGAGATAGTTTTTAAGGGACATGCAGTTTCCTTCTGAGATGACAAAATAGCATATGGAAAGTGCTAGCCTCCCAGAAGTGTGGACAAGCCTGTGAGCAGAGGTAAGACTAGTACCTCTGCTCAGAGGACTCACCCAGAACCCTCAGGACACAAGGACCTAGGAGTGGCCTTGCAGTTTCCTTCTGCGGCCAGGGAGTTGATCCTGTGCCACAGGGCTTCATACCCAAATAGTGCCAAGAGAGAGCTGGTCTCTCAGGAGTGCCAACACACCTTCGAGCACAGGCAGGACCACCACTTCTTTTCAAATTCCTGACTCAAGAGGGACCCTCGCAGAGCCATCAGGACACAGGAACCAAGAAACAGCTAGGGGCAGAATCCTTCTGGTTTCTATCTGCACCCCAGAGCTGACCCTGTACCACAGCTCTCCAAACCCAAATTTCTCTCGGAGAGAGCTGGTCTCCAAGGAGAACTAACACAGAGGACAAGCCACAGTCAGAGAGCAAGATCAGCTAACACCAGAGATAACCAGATGGCAAAGGCAAGGGAAAGAGCATAAGGAACAGAAACCAAGGCTACTTGGCATCATGAGAACCCAGTTCTCCCATCACAGCAAACTCTGGAAACCCCAACACACCAGAAAAGCAAGACTCAGATTTAAAAATCACATCTCATGATGATGATAGAAGACTTTAAGAAGAAAATAAATGACTCCCTTAAAGAAATACAAGAAAACACAGGTAAAAAGCTAGAAGCCCTTAAAGAGGAAACACAAAAATCCCTTAAAGAATTACAGGAAAACAAAACCAAACAGGCGAAGGAAATGAACAAAATCATCCAGGATCTAAAAATGGAAATAGAAACAATAAAGAAATCACAAAGGGAGACAACCCTGCAGATAGAAAACCTAGGAAAGAGATCAGGAGTCAGAGATGCAAGCATCACCAACAGAATACAAGAGATAGAAGAGAGAATCTCAGATTCAGGATATACCATAGAAAACATTGATACAACAGTCAAAGAAAATGCAAAAGCAAAAAGCTCCTAACCCAAAACATCCAGGAAATCCAGGACACAATGAGAAGACCAAACCTAAGGATAATAGGTATATAAGAGAGTGAAGATTTCCAACTTAAAGGACCAGTAAATATCTTCAACAAAATTATAGAAGAAAATTTCCCTAACCTAAAGAAAGAGATGAACATCAACATTCAAAAGCCTACAGAACTCCAAATAAATTAGACCAGAAGGATTTCCTCCCATCACATTATAGTCAAAACACCAAATGCACAAAACAAGGAAAGAATATTAAAAGCAGTGAGGGAAAAAGGGCAAGTAACATATAAAGGCAAACCTATCAGAATTACACCAGACTTCTCACCAGAGACTGTGAAAGCTAGAAGATCCCGGGCAGATCTCATACAGACTCTAAGAGAACACAATTGCCAGCCTAGACTGTTATGCCCAGAAAAACTCTCAATAATCATAGATGGTGAAACCAAGATATTCTATGACAAAACCAAATTTACACAATATCTTACAAACCCAGCCCTACAAAGAATAATAGATGGGAAAAGCCAACACAA
>JADRCH010012014.1:0-20000 GCA_019843965.1 Rhynchomys soricoides
ATGGCCTATGACAGGTATGTGGCCATCTGGAACCCTCTCCTCTATGCGGTTCTCATGCCTAGGAAGCTCTGTCTTCAGATCATTGCCAGCACATACATTTATGGATTCACTGTGGGGCTTGTTCAAGCAGTGGCAACCTTCCATTTGTCTTTCTGTGCCTCTAATGTGATCAACCACTTCTATTGTGATGATGTTCCCTTAGTTACTCTGGCCTGTTCTGACACTCATGTCAAAGAGTTGATGTTGCTAATCATTGCTGGCTTTAACACCCTTTGCTCTCTGGTGATTATAGTCATTTCTTATGTCTTCATCATCCTTGCCATCCTGAGGATTCATTCTGCTGAAGGAAGAAAGAAAGCCTTTTCCACTTGTGCATCCCACCTGACTTCTATCACCATATTTTATGGAACAATCATCTTTATGTATCTGCAACCCAAGTCAAGCCATTCTCTGAACACAGATAAAATTGCTTCTGTGTTTTATGTGGTAGTAATTCCCATGCTAAACCCACTGATCTACAGCTTGAGAAATCAAGAGGTAAAAAGTGCCTTAAAGAGAATCACTGATAAATTGTCTTTTATTATCCATTAATCCAAAATATCTGGGTAGTAGTCAGAAGATATTCAACTTTGTCTTATTTTAAGTAAAAATGCTGAATGCCCGTTCCAACATTTATGCAGAGCTCCATGATTCATTGGAATTGCACAGGTTAGTGTATATGTGTATGTATGCATATGTGTGTGTGCATTTGTATATGCATAAATGGCTATATATGTATATATATATATATACATATATGCATGTGTATGTTTGGTGCTTGCTTGTGTTTTTTGTGTATGTATGCATATGTGTGTGCAAATACATATATATATGTGTGTGTGTGTGTGTGTGTGTGTGTGTTGCCCATGTTGAAACTCAGAGGAGCCTGGCACTTGATTTACAAGAGCCTTATTGGTGATCTATATACATGTCTGTCAAAATTTATCCTAATGCTGGAACATGTCTCCATCATTAATTTTATATATACATCATTTTTACACATTTACACACATCTGTATATATTTCATATATCCATGAATATAGTACATGGAATTAGATTTATTTTTGAAATCTGTATAGTGTTGAACACTTCAACTTGCATTTTAATAAATCAACATCTTTCATGTTATATTTTAACAATATAAGATAATCTGGAAGTAGTAATGTAATAAGAGTTTTAAAAATGTTTCTGGTTCATTGTTTAATTACCATGTTAACACATCAAAGATTGTTGGTAGTTATGTAATAACTAATTGTGAAGTAGTTAGAAATAGTATTCTTCCCTTTAAAATAAACAAAATGAAACATAAAAGTACGCATTAAGTTAAACACTTAAGGGACCAATGGAGAGATATGTATCAGTGGACAATATTCTTCATGCCCAAGAGTAAGAATCTTAGTTCAAATCCTCAGCACTCATATTAAAACGCAAAATCAGCATGTAAGTGTATCTGTTTAATCTTAGCACATGGGGAGCAGAGACAGGAGGCATCCTGCCCAGGCAGACAAGCCAGTGAGTGAATGTTGGATTCTGTGAGAGCAATGATTTTAAAATATAAGGTAAAGACGGAAAGGATAGTAACCATTTTCTTCTTGTTCCTCCACAAATACAGGCACATTCTCATACATTGCACCCAAACACATATATTGCGCACGCGTGCACACACACACACACACACACACACACACACACACTATATAATAGAGTTACGTCACTGCACATCTTTAAATATTTTATAAATTTGAAAATTTTTGCATGAGGGTGTTAATGAACATATTTTTAAATAGTGTTTTAAGTTCCCTAAAATAATCTACATAAAATACCCTGCACCATGAACAGAAAGAAACCAATTTTATTGTGTTTAATAAAGATTTGATTAAAGAAAAAATGGTATTTTTTTAATTGTAGATATTAAATTATAATACAAACTTATAATACATAATTATAATTGCCACATTTAGAGAACTATTTTTCTGTATCACTTCTGGATCATTAATTTAAAGGAAATGCTTCAGTTAAATATTTTTAGTATCTTTTTGAGGAAGTATTTAAGATTTAAAATAGTTTGTATTCACTAACACACATATATCTAGCACCTAGAAGAACCATGGATTGTATTTAATTTTGTGAAATCAAAAAGAATATGTTTTAAATATCTATAGTGTATTTCCCACTAGTTATATATGGATGATTCCAGCATTCTAAAGGCCAGACCAGGGCTTAGGATGGATTTCTAATAGACATGGTTTGAACACTTGCTGCTTCCAGTGTTTAACCAGAGACAAGTGGTAAAAGGGGGAAATAAATTTTATTTTTAATGTAGCCCCATTGAGAAAATATTTCTGTCTGGAAACCACCTAGATAGACTGTTTAGGAGATATTTTAAATAGCACAAGGCTAATAGAACAAGTAGTCAGTAAGTATATGTGCATATTTGACCAATTTGTTGAAAGTGAAAACAATTGGATATTTATCTCAGGTCTGGATACTCAGGGAAGATGGCTGACTACAAAAGCTACTATTTTCTAGAACTACACAACCTGCAAATTATAAAATAGCAAACCAAGAGAAAATGTGGTTTAGTTAGTGTACTTGGCTGGACTTAGATACTATTCCTGTGGTCTGGAACATTACATTGACAGCATCAGTGGGTGACAGATTAGTGATTAAAATGTCCTTCAACATCTCAAAACAAAATCTTGAGACTATGTGACTTTACTTAAATACATATATAGTGACAGTTTATCTCAACCATTTTCTTATTTTTTATTTTCATTTTATTTGTTTTAATTTTTTGTTTTTTTCGAGACAGGGTTTCTCTGTGTAGCCCTGACTGTCCTAGAACTCACTCTGTAGACCAGGCTGGCCTTGAACTCAGAAACCCACCTGCCTCTGCCTCCCAACTGCTGGGATTAAAGGCATGCCCCACCACTGCCCCGCTCTATTTCAACCATTTTCAAAATATTATTTTTAGTGGGTAAAATGATATAAAATGAGTTAATGCTTTTGGGGACTAGGGAGGGCATTTATTCATCACATCATCATGCTTGCAAATACCCAACCAATGAGCAGGCTATTTGAAGCTAAGCCGTTAAGAATACTTGTCATTCTCACAGAGGATCTGGGTTTGGTTCTTCCCATTTTTATGGCAGCTGAACATCCAAAACTTTAGTTTCAGGAGATCTTATTTCTTCTTCTTGTCAATAAAGACACCAGGCACATACATGCTGGACTGATATTTACTCAGGCAAAACCACACACATTAGATAAAAATAAACCAGTACATTTTGTAAAGCAATACACTTATGTTAAATAGAATAAACTAATGAGTGAGTTGATAAAAGTTTAAAATTTGTAGTAAGACCAATTTATATATCATAGAGGCAATAAATATCATATATTTTATCATGAATATTATGCAAATTACTGTAGGGATTTTTAATTTTTAAAATGAGAGTGTAACAATTGAATAGGTATCATTCAGGTAGAGCTCTGTTCTTTTGAGGACACTACAATCCACCCAGTATACTGAAATGAAATACAATTTACACATGGAAAATCTAACATAAAGTGCATTGTTTTAATATAAATATGCACAAATATCTACTCTAAATTTTGTTAACTTTAGGATAATTTTTTAATTGACATAGATATGAACACACACACACACAGACAAATAAAATTTGTTACATGGAAAATGTGCTGGGGATGCTTCATATCACTGATAACGACAAATCAATGTTGATCAATTACCTAAGAGATTTTACTCACAGTCTCTGGTTTCCGTTTATGCCCAGAGCTAACCCTGTGCCACAGCTCTCCACACCCAAATAATGCCAGGAGAGAGCTAGTCTCCCAGTAATGCCGACACACCTGTGAGCACAAGTAAGGCCACCACTTCTTCTCAAATTCCTGGCCCAAGAGGGACCTTCCCAGAGCCATGAAGACACAGGAACCAAGGAACAGAGAGAAACAGGGTCCTTCCTGTTTCTTCCTGTGCCCTGGAGCTTACCGATTGCCACAGCTCTCCATACCACTGGGAGCCCTGGACACCCCAGTACACTGAAAGCGCAAGACTCTGATTTAAAATCACATCTCATGATGATGATAGAGGTCTTTAAGGAGGACATAAATAACTCCCTTAAAGAAATACAGGAGAACACAGGTAAACAGGTAGAAGTCCTAAAAAAGAATACACAAAAATCCCTTAAAGAAATACAGGAAAACAAAGCCAAAACAGGTGAAAGAATTGAACGAAACCATCCAGGATCTGAAAATGGAAATAGAAACAATACAGAAATCACAAAGGAAGACAACCCTGGAGATAGAAAATCTAGGAAAGAGATCAAGAGTCATAGATGTAAGCATCACAAAGAGAATACAAGAGATAGAAGAGAGAATCTTAGGTGCAGAAGATACCTTAGAAAACATTGACATTTCAGCCAAAGAAAATGCAAAAAGATCTTAACCTAAATATCCAGGAAATCCAGGGCACAATGAGAAGACCAAACTTAAGGATAATAGGTGTAGAAGAGAACAAAGATTCCCAACTTAAAGGGCCAGTAAATATCTTCAACAAAATTATAGAAGAGAACTTCCCTTACCTAAAGTAAAAGATGCCCATAAACACACAAGAACCCTACAGAACTCCAAATAGATTGGACCAGAAAAGAAATCCCTCCTGTCACATAATAGTCAAAACACCAAATGCACAAAACAAAGAAAGAATATTAAAAGCAGTAAGAGAAAAAGGCTAAAAAAAACATACATATAAAGGCATACCTATAAGAATTAATATCAGACTTCTCACCAGAGGCTATGAGAGCTAGAAGATCCTGGACAGATGTTACACAGACCCTAAGAGAACACAAATGCCAGCCCAGACTACTATACACAGCAAAACTCTTAATTAGCATAGATGGAAAAACCAAGATATTCCACGACAAAACCAAATTTACACAATATCTTTCCACAAATCCAGCCCTATAAAGGATAATAGATGGAAAACACCAACACAAGGAAGGAAACTACACCCTAGAATAATGAAGAAAGTAATCTTTGAACAAACCCAAAAGAAGATAGCCACAAAAAACATAGTCCCACCTCTAACAACAAAAGTAACAGGAAGCAACAGTCACTATTCCTTAATATCTCTTAATATCAATGGATTCAATTCTCAAATAAAAATCATAGACTAACAGTCTAGATACATAAACAGAACCCAGTATTTTGCTGCACAGAAGAAATGCACCTCAGTGACAAAGACAGACACTTCCTAAGAGTAAAGGGCTGGAAAACATCTTTCCAAGCAAAGGTCCCAAGAAACAAGCTCAAGTAGCCATTCTAATATTGAATAAAATTGACTTTCAACAAAAAGTTATCAAAAAAGATAAGGAAGGACACTTCATACTCATTAAAGGAAAAATCTACCAAGAAGAACTCAAAATTCTGAACACCTTGGCTCCAAGTGCAAAGTCACTCACATTCTTAAAAGAAATTTTACTTAAGCTCAAAGCACACATTGCACCTCACACAATAATAGTGGGAGACTTCAACACCCCACTCTCCTTAATGGCCAGACCATGGAAATAGAAACTAAACAGAGACACAGTGAAATAAACAGAAGTTATGGACCAAATGTGTTGGCCCTTGTGCTGGGAGCTTTCCTCAGGGATCTCTGGCCCGGCCAAATGCGAGGGTTCAAGCAAAAGGGAGAGTGTGAGCAGGGACAGTCTCCTTTGCAATTGCTGCCTTAGTTGGTCCAAGGCACCTGCCACTCTGTGCTAAGTCGGCGGGCAGAGCCCATGAGAGGCAGACTAGGAGTGCGGGAAGCTTCTGGTGGAGTTCAGGTGGAGTTCAGGAGAGCAGTGTGACAGCTCTTATGCTAGAAACTCTCAGATGACAAAGTAGTTCTCACACCTTTATTCCTTCTGGATGGGGATCTCCCCTATACAGGTTGGGATGGTTTAATATACTGTTTGGGATGCGTCAGGGGCCTGAAGACAGGTACTTCCCATTGGCTTGGCCTGGGAGATTAAGGGCACCTCATCTGCATGTGGGAGGGCTTGGTGTTGCACCTAAGTGACAAATCTCACATGACAGACCTCCCTACAGGGGGTGGTGGAGGTTTTAGCTGTTTGACAAGAGCCTTCTGGTAGCTTTGGCAAAAACATTTTCCGGTCCCTTGAGAATTACTCCGCCAGGTCTACCAGAGTTTTCACCCTGTGCTCAACCGGATGCCAGACTGCCTGCCACAGATCACTGCCCCACACAAATGGTTTTAACAGATATCTATAAAGCATTTCATCTTAAAACAAAAGAATAGACCTTCTTCTCAGCAGCTCATGGTACCTTGTCCAACATTGACCATACAATCAATCATAAAACGGGCCTCAACAGATATCAGAAGATTGGTGTAATCCCATGCATTACAAAGGTGACGGTAGGAGGATTGGAAGTTCAATGTTGTTCTCAGCGACATAATGAGTGCATGTTCAGTATGGGCTACATATGAACCTGTTTCAAAACGAAAGTTCTACTTCTATTTCAAAACCTAACATTAGTGTAATGTAATTTTCTAAAACTCGTAATTTTCTACAATTAACAGAGATCAACAAAGGCTAAGTGACCGAAGAAGTTCATAGGAGTATGGGGTCGAGAGTCAACCCTGATTATGACAATCAACCCAAGGTTGCCTATGACTGTGACAGATAGATTGTCAAAAACATCACAAAACATGGGGCTTGGAATTCTGACTGGTCTGTGATCCCCTTGAGAATGAACTCACTGACATACCAGATGTTTACTTCAGCCATTGACTCTCAAAGATGTGGACTTTTCTCCTGGCGAAGAGTGAAAATGACATTTCTTAGTGCTTCAGTGAGTCCTGGCAGAAAAAAGGTTGTAGTTGTGTTCTTGCTCTGAAGTATGTCACCCTGGTAGCAAACACACACTTTAATGACAATCCTTCTTGTCTTGACAGAGACAAGAGTCATTTTCATACAGAACAGCCTTCTAAAGAGTTTGAAGCTTTTTATCTTTAAAAATAATGAAAATGATTGCTAAATAAACATAATATGTTAGAAGATATGTGGGAAAGTGTTGCGAGTAATTTTAAAAATACATGTTTGCACTTTGCCCAGTGGCAGTAATGGCCGTCTCACCCAGCTCCTACAGCTACCTCTCCAGTGTCTATTTGTTCTTTGGCCAGTGCTGGCAAAAGTCTTCTCACCCAGCTCCCTTTAGGCCCAAGGAAAGAAAACACTAGAGACTTTTACATTTTAAAACTGACTAGATAACTCAAAGGCTGGGCGAAGAATATTCTGCCCCATCCTGCTTAGCCTCTGCAGCCACCTGGGAGGCTACAAACTATTGGTGCCCCAGAGATCTAGATGTCAGCCGCTTCCTATCTGCTCCACAGTCTAGCCCAAAGCCCACTCCTCTCTGCATTCCCTCCTCTTCCTGTCCAGCCCCAGAAATCCCACCTTATCTTTTGCTCAGCGATTAGCTTCTGCTGTTTTTATTGACCCACTCAAGAGACCATTAGGGAACCTCCATCTACAGGGAAACTGAACATGATATTTCATATTTTTCTGTCACTATGTTTTTGCAATATGTAAAAGGCAGCAAAAAATACATAATTTGCACATATAATTGTATTTATAATTCCCAATTTTAATTTGTGCTTTTCCCATAAGCTATATAGAAGATAATTTCACAATAATTTTTAATATTCATATACCATTATAATACTCATGTAACATTACCCAAACATATATAGTGTGCAGAAAGACACACACAGACACACAGACAGACACAGACACACATACACACAATTATACACACATACAAACATGTAATGGAGTTAATTCACTGTACAATATTATGTATTGAATTTGAAATTTGTTGCATGTGTGTGTTAATGAATGTACTTTCAAATAGTGTTTTAAGTTCCCTAAAATAATCTACATAAAATACTCACATCACCATGAACAGAAAGAAACCAATATTTCACTGTATTTTCAGCTAAAAATTACATAATTTGAAAATAAATTATATTTATAATTCCTAATTTTAAATTTATACTTTTCACATAAGATAGAAAGAAGATAATTTTCAAAGATAATGTTTAATATTCATATAATATTACAATATTATATCTTTTATAGATATTCTTTTTTTCTACATCTTCCTTCATTTAGGGATTAAATACTTTATCCTGTAAAAATTTAAAAAAATCAGAAATGTACAAACACTGGACATTTAAAAGTATATTCCTCAAAAATTTCATACATATGTAGAATATATCTTGATCATTCCCTTGCTTCAAATTTGTCCTGTCCTTTGAACACCTCTCCCGCAAATGCATATTTTCTTGTTCTTATAGTTTGCCTATTCGAATCAGTGATACACATATATTTACAGCTATGGGTAAAACTCAGGGGCATGGACTACTTTCTAGAAGCTTGCTATTGTAGTGGCTAGTAGATATCAGACACTTATAGTTGCAGAAAGCACTGGAAAGACTGATGATGGCACTCTAAAAGGATCAATTTTATTTAAATTTAAAATTAAACATATTTTAAGTATATCAACTAAAAAGAAAATATTGCATTATGTAAGCTATTCTAAATTACATATGCAAACATATATATGTTTTCCATAAATAAGTGTTAATATATTTAAATAGCTAAAAATGCCCATAATACTTGATGTTGGTGTACATTTAACAATGTTTCATAGAAATATCCAATTTTAAACAAAGCATAACAATATATACAGTTTAAGCAAGTGTTTTGACATAAGTTTTGACTAATAATAAAAATAAAATCCTTTGAGCTGTCAAATTCATTTATGCTGTCTTAGATTCTGTTCTACTCTGTGAAAAAACACCATCACTGAGTTAACTTAAAAAAGAAAGCATTTATTTGGGGGCTGATTGTCCCATAGAGTTAAGGTCCATGACCATCATGACAGGATGTATGACCAAGTCAGGGAGGCACAGCACTGGAGCAGTAATGGAGAGTTTCTAGCCTATCCACAAGCATAAGGAAGAGACAGTAAATTAAGAGTGGCTTGAGCAATTGAAACCTCATTGCTTATTCCCAGTGATACCTCCCATACATCCTAATCCTTTCCAAACAATTCTGCCAACTGTAGACCAAATAGTTAAATATATGCACGAGTAAAGACTATTTTCATTGTAAAGACCACAATGTGTTAATTTTAATTGATAAGATATATTAATTTTTTATGTTGTAATTCAGTACTATTTCTATCTTATACTTAGCACCTTATACAAATTTATTTAGGTAGGTGAATTCATGTGAGTTTTCTGGGCTGAATGGGGAGTTTCCATTCTCCCCAACTTACAATGGAAAAATAAAAGAAAAAGAAAGCAGGTAATATTAGTGATTGGATTGAAGGAACAGTACAGTATTGGTGTGGCTGGAGTAATTTTCCTAGTCACCATTGTGCAACACAGATCATAGTGACTTCTTTCAGTTTAATTTTGAGAAAAGAGAACAGTACTAACTTATAAAACCATGTGGTTTTATAGTGTCTAATTTATAAGTCTAGAATATCTAAATCTATTCTTATTTTTAAAAGGTTCTCTTGTGGCTTCCAATTTATTTCTTAGTCTGTTCTGCAATCATCATCTTCATGACCATTTCTCCCAGCATGTCCACCTCTGTCAGTTTTTAAAGAAAATCCATATAAGCCACTGACATATTTCACTACAAATTTTATACAAAATGAATGATAGTTCATTCTTCTTTTCAACTTTCTTTCTTTTTTTCCGAGACAGGGTTTCTCTGTGTAGCCCTGGCTGTCCTGGAACTCACTCTGTAGACCAGACTGGCCTCGAACTCAGAAATCTGCCTGTCTCTGCCTCCCAATTCAACTTTCTTACTACAAGCTTTTCCTATAAACTTTCCTGCATACTAGAGTTATCTATTTTCTTGTTGAACAGCCCAATGAAATCTAACATGAAACCCTGGTCTTGGAGGTGGCATCCAGAGTTTAGTATCATTAAAATCCCCAGAATGTTGTAAAAAGTACAGTGAGTCTTGTTTGTGATCCCTGGCCTGTTTAACACTTTCACTAGCTGGATTGGCAAACAAGGCTAAGCTATATTTTCAGTTAATTTACTCTTACCTTTTTTTTATTGCTTCATAAGGTATGTTGGGGTTATGTCTCTACCAGGCTAGTTGAGTTCAAATCAAAGATATAAATGTTATATGTGCAATAATAGTTTAAGAAAAACAAATTACTTCCATATCCTCATTTTGTTCCTGAAAATGATTCACTGCAGTGTGTCAGTATTGGTAGTTCTCCTCTGTTGTTCATTTGTAAAATCTAAATTTGTCTGCTTTCACACACAAAATTAATCTCTCTCATTCATCCCTCATCTATCTATTACTTATTTTTATTGTTTCTTAGCCTAAAACTTTTTTGGCAGCTAAAGTTAACAATGAATGCATGAATCACATGCTGCAGTCTTCTGTGGTTTACAGATGTATTTATGTGTCAACATGCTCTATCTACAAACTTATTTTTTGTTCCAAGAAACATATTTTGTAATCTGTCTACCATCTATCTATCTATCTATCTATCTATCTATCTATCTATCTATCTATCATTGTCATCATCTATCGATCTATCATTGTCATCATCTATCTATCTATCTATCTATCTATCCGTCTATTACCTATATATTTCTGCTTGTTTATTTTCAGGTGAATGTCACATGAAGCATATACTGCAGAATAAATGGCAAGAATCTCCTTTCTCCTTCTACCTGTGAGTCCTAGGGTTTAATCTTAGACCATTAAGTGGTGACAAGCAATTTAGTTCCTAAGCCATCTACCCGCTGTCTATATAAATTCTAGAAGGTCATCTAGTTAACTTGAGGTCATTCTAGCAGCATGTGTGTGGTAGGGAGATAAAACACGAAGGGGGAATGGAGGAAAGGATAGAGAAAGGGAAGGAAGAACAGACAGAGACAGAGACAGTGGATTTAAAAGTAGTAAATTGGGCAGAAGAGATCTTGTTAGGAAAGTAGTAAAGACATGAAACATGGAAGATAATTTGACTTTGTATACTATTACAGTTCACTAAAGATAAAGCTTTCTAATGGGAATTGGTGTGCCCAGTAGGATGGATAGTTACATTGGTCCCAAAACTATATTGGAACTACGTTCTCAGCAATAAGCTTGGCTTCCAGTGAGTTCATTTTGAAGTTGTCTCGGTGATTTATTATTTCCTAGGAGCCTCTCGATTTCAACCACTTCTAAGGTACAGTGAAGTTATTAAATTCTCTTCTGTGTTTTCCTCAGTAGAAACAAGCTGTATACATTATATTGTGGATTTTGAAGAAATTGCTTAATTTGATTGAAGAAACACATTCTGTCATAAGAATAAAATATTTCCTTTAAAGAAGATGTGAATGCTACAACTAAAGAAAACATAATAAAATGTAATGTTTTATTCATTGTCATTATCAAATCTGACACTGTAAAATCAAATGCAATTATTAGATTTTGGACAAAATCCATATTTCCACAATTTTAAAATTAAGTAAAATAATTACTTTTCTTATAAAAATTTTTAGAAGACTGAATATTTTGGCATGGGTAAAGACTTTACGAAAATAAGCAAGACAAGAGTGGTGCTATAAATAATAATAAGACAAACCTAGTAATAAACCAGAAAATAAACATTTTACCACATTCAATGACTACTTTTGAAATTGGAAAGGAAAAACCCAAAGTACCACTATTCATTGATGATATAATAGCATACATAAGCAACCCCCAAAACTCTATGAGGAAACATCTACATCTGATAAACCCCCTTCAAAATAACAACAAATAATATAAAATATCTTGATGTAACTCTAACCAAGGAAGGTAAAGAAGTGTATGACAAGATTTTGAAGTCCCTGAAGAAAGAAATTGAAGAAATCAGAATTTGGAAAGATCTCCCATGCTCATGGATTGTTAGAATTAACATAGTGAAAATCACCATCTTACAAGAAGGCAATCTACAACTTAAATGAAATTCCCACAAAATTCTAACACATTTTTTTTTTTTTTACTGAACTTGAATGAGCAATTCTCCACTTCATATGGAAAACAATAAGAGCAGCAGCAGCAGCAGCAGCAACAACAACAACAACAACAACAACAACAACAAAAATAAGATAGCAAAACAATCCTAAACTATAAAAGAACTTTGGAGGAATCACAATCCTTGATCTCAAGTTTTACTATAAAGCCAGAGTAAAAAAAACTACATGGTATTGGTCTAGAGACATACAAGTTGATCAACGGAATCTAATCAAGGACCCAGAAATAAATCCATAAACTTATGGACAATTTAATTTTGACAAAAAAGCCAAAACCATACAGTGGCAAAGAGAGAACATCTTCAGCAAATGGTGCTTGTCTAACTGGATGTCTGCATGTAGAAGAATGCAAATAGTTCCATATTTATCAACCTTTATAAAACTCAAGTCCAAATAAATCAAAGACCTCAACATAAAAGCAGATACACTAAATGTAGTAGAAGAGAATGGGAAGAGAATGCATTGGTACAGGGGACAATTTTATTAATAGAATACCAATGGATCAGGTTCTAAGATACAACAATTAATAAATGAAACATCATGAATCTAAAAAGCTTCTGTAGGGCAAAGGACACTGTCAATAGGACAAAATGGCAGTCTACAGGTTGGGAAAATATTGTCAGTTATTCTACGTCTGACAGAGGGCTAATATCCACAAAACATAAAGAACTCCAGAAGTTAGACTCCAAAAGACTAAATAATCCAATTAAAAATGGGCTTCAGAGCTAAACAGGTAATTCTTAACAGAGGATTGCTGAGAAGCACTTAAAGACATGTTCAACCTCTGACAGTAGGGAGAGGGAACTTAAAAAGCCTGCCTCCAGTAGGAAGGTGAGGCATCAAATGAGGGAGGGGATTGCAAATTCCACAGTCAAAATCCTGGCCCATAATTATTCCTGTCTGAAACAACTACAGGGATCAAAATGAAGATGAGCCTGAGGAAAAGTAGGTCCAGCAACAGGCCCAAAGTGTGATCCAGCACAAGGGGAGGTCCATAGGCCTGACATTGTTACTGAGGCTATGGAGTTCTCACAAAAAGGGACCTAGCTCTGTTCCCATTTTTTAATAGGGTTATTTGGTTCTCTGGAGTCTAACTTCTTGAGTTCTTTGTATATATTGAATATTAGCCCTCTATCGGATGTAGGATTGGTAAAGATCTTTTCCCTATCTGTTGGTTGCTGTTTTGTCCTATTGACAGTGTCCTTTGCCTGACAGAAGCCTTGCAATTTTATGAGGTCCCATTTGTTGATTCTTGATCTTAGAACATAAGCCATTGGTGTTCTGTTCAGGAACTTTTCCCCTGTGCCCATGTGTTTGAGACTCTTCCCCACTTTCTCTTCTATTAGATTCAGTGTATCTGGTTTTTATGTGGAGGTCCTTGATCCACTTGGACTTGAGCTTTATACAGGGAGATAGGAATGGATCAATTTGCATTCTTCTACACGATAACCTCCAGTTGAACCAGCACCATTTGTTGAAAATGCTGTCTTTTTTCCACTGGATGGTTTTAGCTCCTTTGTCAGAGATCAAGTGATCATAGGTGTGTGGGTTCATTTCTGGGTCTTTAATTCTACTCCATTCATCTACCTGCCTGTCACTGTACCAATACCATGCAACTTTTATCACTATTGCTTTGTAGTACAGCTTGAGGTCAGGGATGCTGATTCCCCCTGAGGGACACACGGTGCTGGCCACATATGTGGCAGAGGAGGGACTTGTTGGCCATCAGTGGGAGGAGAGGCCCTTGGGTCTGAGGGTGGTAGATGCCCCAGTGTAGGAGAATGCTAGGGAGGGAAGATGGGATTGGGCAGGTGGGTGGGGGGATCATCCTTTTAGAGCCAGGGGGTAGGGGAATTGCATAGGGAGTTTCCAAAAGGGAGACCTCGAAATGGGGAAACATTTGAAATGTAAATAAATATCAAAAAAAAAAAAAGGACCTAGCATGACCATGACCGCTCTCCAGAAGACCCAACAAGCAGCTGAAAGAGTCAGATGCAGATATTTGCACCCAGCCATTGGACAGAGGCTGCTGGCCCCTGTGGTTGAGTTAAGGAAAGGCTGAAAGAAGCTGAGGAGGAGGGCAACCCTGTAGGAGGACCAGCAGTCTCAGTTAACCTGGACCCCAGAGAACTCTCAAACACTGGACCACCAAACAGGCAGCATATACCAGCTGATATGAGGTCCCCAACACATATACAACAGAGAACTGCCAGGTGGGTGTTCAATCAGGGATGATGAACCTAACCTTCAAGAGACTGGAGGCCCCAGGGAGTTTAGAGGTTAGTTGGGGTTGGGGGTGGGGACATGCTCATAGTGACAGGAGAATGGGGAGGAGGTATGAGATGCAGAACAGTCAAAGGTTAGAGGGGTGAATAAAATCTGGAGTGAAATAAATAAATAAATAAATAAATGATATATTCAACCTCCATATTCATAGGGGAAATGCAAATCAAAATGGATATGACATTTCATCTTCCACCCATCAGAAAGTCTAAGATATGCTTCAGTGCTTTTTAGATGTGTGAACAAAATACTCAGAAGAGGAAATATGGAGACAAAGTGTGGAGCAGAGACTGAAGGAAAGGCCATCCAAAGACTGCCCCACCTGGGTATCTATCTCATATATAGCCACCAAACCCAGACACTATTGTAGATGCTGGGAAGTGCTCGCTGATGGAAGCTTGATATGACTGTCTCCTAAGAGGCTCTGCCAGAACCTGACAAATGCAGAGGCAGAAGCTCACAGCCAACCCTTGCACTGAGCTTGGGGGGTCCCAGATGGGGGAGCTGGAGAAGGAACTGGAGGAGCTGAGGGGGTTGGCAGCCCCATGGAGGGAACATCAGTGTCAACAAACCAGACCCCCCGGAGCTCCCAAGGACTGGACCACCAACCAAAGAATACACATGGAGCAACCCATGGCACTGGTCACATATGTGGCAGAGGATATCCTTGTTGGACATCAAGGGGGGGAGAGATCATTGGCCCTGAGGATGTTCGATGCCCCAGTGTAGGGGAATGCCAGGGCAGGAAGAACAGAGTGGGTAGGTAGGATAGCACCCTCATAGAGTCAGGGGGAAGGAGAATGGGAGAGGGGGTATCTGAAGAGGAGACCTGGAAATGGAAAAACATTGGAAATGTAAATATAGGAAAAAAATACTCAAGTGACAGCACTTGCTGGGGAGGATATGGAGAAAGGGCAACACTCTTCCATTGCTTGTGGGAGTGCAAACTTATAAAACCATTCATAATCAATGTCACAGTTTCTCAGAAAACTGGAAATAGTTCACCCTGAAGACCCAGATATACCACTCCTGGCCATATACCCAAAAGATGCTCCATCATACCACAAGGATACATGTGCCACTGTATTCATTGCAGGTTCATTTGTAATATTCAGAAACTGGAAACAAGCCAAATGTCCCTCAACTATAGAGCTGTTACCTAAAATGTGGTACAACTACACAATGGAATACTATTCAGCTATTAAAAACAAGGAAATCATGAATTTTGCAGGCAAATGGATGGAACTAGAAATATCATCTTAAGGGAGATTACTCACACCCAAAAGAACATGCATCATATCTACTCACTTATAAGTGGATATTAGACATAAAGTACAAGGATACCCAAGTTATACTCCATAGACCCAACGAAGCTAAACCAGAAGGCCCAAATAAGGATGCTTAAATCTAACTTAGAAAGGGGAACTAAATAGTCATAGGAAGCAGATGGAGAAAAGGAACAGGATGGGAGAGGGCATGGTGAGGAGAATGGGGGAGGGTCACATTCAGATATGAAGGGTGGGATGTACCAGAAGCCTGGGATGGGGAGGCTCCAAGGAGTCAATGATGGTGATCTTAACTGAGAAACATAGTCATTGGGGATATGGAACCTGAAGAGACTACCTCCCCAGTGTTCATACTCCCATGTACCTTTTCCTCAATCACTTATTTTTGTTAACATCTGTTATGGCTTCTATGTCACCCTAACCACGATAATGAATTTTCTGTGAAAAGTTAAAAGTATGATTTTATTTGCATGCCACTCCACTGTGCTTCTTTATCACATGTTCAGTTTGTGAAATGTACTTGTTTGTAAATATTAAACTACATGAGATATTAATCAATACATATTTTCTGTCTGGTGTTATTTCTCGTATTCTAAAGAAAACAGCCTAGTGTTTTCTAACATTTGATTACACCTGGGATCAGTATACTGATCTACGATTTAATGTGTTATTCTGCTGATTTTAAAAATTAGGTCCCAACAGATCATCCATAGCATAATTAATCATGTTTGTGGAATATCATTATATTTCCACTTCAATTTATTTGGTATTATAAAATTCACAAATCATTGAATAGTGCCAAGTCATCTAAGAAATACATTTAAATAGCCAGAAAAATTAAGAACAGGTGTTACATACACACAACTTGCCTCAAGGTATATCAGATTCACAAACTGGGAACTTTTAAAAAGTGTTATTTATAGAATAAACATTCAAAGATAGCTAAGTAGGTAAAGAGGGTATAGAGAAACAAACATTTTAATCCTTTTTTGAAGAAGTCTAATCTTTTATTAAGTGTTTCTATTGATTGCTTGTTACATGTTAAGTGATGGGTCACATTCAACTATTACATTTTCTTCATAGAAGTAGATATATTTCAGAGGTCACACCAAGCTTTGCAGAATTTTCTCTGTGCATTCCAACATATAATCTTGGGGTAGATTTATTTTTATTATAACACTTCTTTGAATTTACATATCTGAAACATAGGTGTGTGTTGAATATGAAAATAGAAATTTACATGTCAGCAATTAGATATGTGAGCTTGACTTCTGGGTAAGATATTTAGCATAGAAATCCATACTTTTGCCTTACCAAGAAAGAAGTAACCATTGTACCCTAGTGGTATATAAAAATCTCTAACAAGAATGTACATGGATAATATGAATTGGTATTTGAAGGTAAGGGTATTACTTTAAGCATAAATAAATAAAGAAAAGTCACTGCATAAAGATTAAGAGAAAGAAGATTAAGTGAAAATGCAGATATTTAGGTGAAGAATGGGCAAAATAGTCACAGTTTTCACCATGAAAACTGATGTTAGTGGCCTAATGCTTCTCACAAGCCAAATAAAAAACCAGATTGCATTTGGGAAAAAGGAAGCTGTAGATAACATTTAAAAAAACAATTCAATGAACTGCTGAGGGACAATTACAGAGATTTGTGGTAGATTATTCCTGTCATTGACTTGGTATGATTTGGAGCTGGTTACTAGGGTATTTCCAAAGAGAAACCTGAAGAAGGAGCCAAGTCTAGAATGGGATTCTAGGCTAAGCGAAATGGGAAAAATGAGGAATACCTTTGAACATCGATATATTCTTTTTATGTGCAGCACAAGAAAAGTACACAATACAGCATACAAGTATACATAAGGAAATGAGCTTCACTGGCTTTTTTTTTTTTTTTTTGGTTTTTTGAGACAGAGTTTCTCTGTGTAGCCCTGGCTGTCCTGGAACTCACACTGTAGACCAGGCTGGCCTCGAACTCAGAAATCTGCCTGCTTCTGCCTCCCAAGTGCTGGGATTAAAGGTGTGTGCCACTGCTGCCAGGCTACAGGCTTTTCTTATAACTAAGACTGGAAGAGTAAAGAGAAGTACATAGCAGGTGAGTATAAAGGAAAGGGTTTCATGCAGGGAAGCCTGGGAAGACTTTGTACATATTTTAATCTAATGCAAAAGAGAGAAATAATTATAATAAAATGAAGGTATTGTGGAGAAGGATACAGGGACAAAATATAGGTATACAAAACCTACATAAATACACGGATCTTTATCACACAGCAAACAGAAAAGAATTCTGTGGGAAGTGGACAGTTTGTGGAACATCTGACAGTAAGATAAAAAGATTGCATGAAATGCCTTTCCCTATGTCAATAACGATCCCATTGAATGCAAAACCAGGATCTAACGATACTAATATGGAAGGTAGACAGTTCGGAACAGCTCAGTTTTAGGCAAATATTAAACAATAATCCTGGTAGTTCAAACAGAATATCAAAGCCAAGAACTTTTCCAAACACATCACAAATATCTGAATTTGAAAATCTTAAAGGAAAGATAAAATGAAATTTTAAATATTAGAAAATGTACTTGCAGAAACAAATCTTGCGCGTAAGCCATGTAGGGTAAACAGTGAATAAAAAAAGTAAGTAAGCAAAGCTAGAGTTGAAAGAATGAAAAACTATATACAATTGTAATTCTGAAAATATATTAATATTTTATTTTTCAACATTTGATTATTTTTCAGACTAAAAATTTCAAAATGGAGCTGTGGAGATGGGAAGGTCAGATATAGTGGTAAAGTGGTTGGTCAGATGAAGATATTAAGAAACTTGTTTTAAGGAAGAGCTGTGCATAGCTGTGTGTGTGTGTGTGTGTGTGTGTGTGTGTGTGTGGACTTGTGGAAGAATAATTGACGAAGAGAAAGGTAAGTGGAAACAGCAACAAAAAAATTAGGCATAAAACATCGATACATTAATAGGTGTGGAATAATTGTTTTGCTAATTAATTAATCCATTTATTAATCTAATAATTAATTAATAAAATAATTTAAAAGAATCCTGTCTCATCGATGGATTAGTGTAGCTTACAGCAAAACCTGATACACGCAGGGACTTTGAAAAGAAAGAGAACTAGTCTGAAAGGAAGCAATTTTAAAAGAAAATCCTAGGATTAAAAATATAGAGGAAGTTGTTACTATCAAGCCAAAGGTAGACATGTAACACACAATACCAGTGAAACTACTAAAACAAAATGTGAGAATATGGAAAGATAATGATTAGAGTTCAGAAATTAGCAAGGCTATTATAGAACATTCCAGAACATCTTAAAAAATAGTTTTATGTCCTATAGTTACAATTCCTATTAGAGTAGAGTAGACTTCTGCAGATTAAGCTTCAGACATTTTTAATATTATAGACAACAAAATTTGACTAATATGGCATAACTATGAGGTATTCACATTCATTGCTCCCACTATAGATAAACTCATCAATTGCCTTCCTATAACTGACTGGCCTTGGGTTGAGTGTGCAATTACTGCCTCATTGAAAGAAAATATTTTTATAAACTTTAAGTTGCAATAATTGAAGCCATATGTAGTGATTCTTTTTTACAATAATCTGGTCAAGAAACTTGCAAACTCTAATCTTTGCCTGGTGTGTGTGTGTGTGTGTGTGTGTGTGTGTGTGTGTGTGTGTGTGAGTTCCATGCATATATGCCAGATTTCACAGTCTATTATTGAATGAACATGTATTCAGAAGCCAACCATGATATGAGGTTCAGATGTCTTTTTCCATTACTATCTTTTTTATTACCTTGAGGCAACATCTCTTACAGATCCACAAGTTCACCTTTTTAAAATTGTTTTCTGCTAGCTTGGCTAGTCAAAACCTCCTTCGGTATTCCTCTTGCTTCTGCACCCAATGCAGGGTTACAAGCATGCACAGCAGTACATATATAGTTTTTACATGATTGCTATGACTGAATATACTGTGATTTAAGCAGTCCTGTTTAATTTTACAGAATCAGGAGAGTGTTTCTACATTTAAAAACTCATTAAAGATGTTTCTAGTTGCTGCTTTATATTCAGGCATATGAAGCATATGATAAATAGTTTTTTCCTGTTTTGCTTTTCTGACAAATTAAACCCATTTTGTAATTGTAATTGTGAATATATACGGTATATATAACAGCACATACATGTAAGATATAAATGCTATGTATACATAGGTATACAATATATATAATATATATCTATAATA
>JADRCH010012047.1:1747-14610 GCA_019843965.1 Rhynchomys soricoides
AAAAAAAAAAAAAAAAAAAAAAAAAAAAAAAAGAAAGAAAGAAAAAATAAATAGAGAAAACCAGGGTGTGGTTCTTCACTTTCAAGTGGCTTTCTGTCCTCACTTGCAGGTCCAAGCCCCACTGTAAAATAAAGCTGTGTTGGGTAGTTTTATGTGAACTTTCCACAAGAGTCATCAGAGAGGAGGGAGCCTCACTTGAGACAACGCCTCCGTATGATCTTGCTGTAGGCATTTTCTTTATTAGTAATTTATTTGAGAGGGCCCAGACCGTTTTGTTTCAGGGTTCTATAAGAAGGCAGGGAGAGTGAACCAGTAAACGGCACTCTTCCATGGCCTCTGCATCAGCCTCTGCCTCCAGGTTCCTGTCCTGTTTAAGTTCCTGTCCTGCCTTCCTTCCATAGTGAACAGTGATGTGATAGCATAAGCAAATAAACTCTTCCTTCCCCAAGTTGATTCAGTTATAGTGTTTCATCCCAGCAACAGTAACTCTAATTCAGACAAAGGGCAGCTACTTTTATTTAGGGTTTTATCTGTTCTGACTTGCTTGAAAAGGTCCTGGTTTTCCCTCTTGTCCCTGTGTAGTTATTATTAGTGCTAAGTTTACTCTAGAAGAGTCCCAGTTTGTGTGATAAACTATATATTTAGTGCACCGAAAGCCCATTTGACAAAATTAGGTAATCCCATTAGATAATTCATGCAAAATTTCTCAATGGGGTGTCTGGCACAGAGTGTACATCAAACACTCACTGTTGTTACTCCTGTCTCCCACCCCAAAACAGCTTAGCATGGAAAGGTCTATGTATCCTTCAGTTATCAGAGGAGAACAGCTAATCGTGAGAAAGTTGAAAGTCGAATCCAAATATGCAGTGTGGTGCTGAGGGTGACCTCTCTTCTATGACTCAGGAGCATGTCAGCAGTGCCATTAGTCACTCATTACAGAACAGTCCTGTGGCCCAGCAGCAAGGGTGAGCAAATGGTGACCTATGTATCTCCTGTACCTGCTGGCTAAGCAATAGAGTCTCACATTGATCCAGAGAGGCAGATCCGAGTCTACAGGATCGAAGCCAGTAATGAGTTCCTTAGTTGGGATTATAAGAAATTGGACCAGTGTGGGAGGGGGGAACTCAGTTTTCTCCAGGGATGCAGGCTGCAGAGATGCCAACAGGCAGTGCTAAGTGAATTCAGTAGGTATTAAGGAAACCATGAGTTGGGAGTGAAAAGTATGGGAGAATAGGGAAGGACCTGGAGGGAAGGGGATCTGGGATCGATTTGATGAAAATACTTTATATGCAGGTATGCATATTAAATTGCAAAAAATGAAAGTTATAAAATAAGAAAATAGGACCAGGCTTAGTGAGAAATGAGCCTAGGAAGGCAGCAGGGAACATATTACTAATGGGCTTCTGAGCTATGGGAAAGGGGTTTCACTAGGGACTAAAGCAATGGGGAATCCCACTCCAGGCTGCACCCCTGAAGGGACGCAGCCAGGCCAGTCATGTGGGCGTAGGCACATCCGCCTTTTAGAAAGGTCGTTTGGGGGTGTAAGGCCAGGCCGTCAACAACGACAACGGCCATTCAGGTGGCAGGGACCATGTCAACAACTAGAGGATTGTCAGAGGTGGTAGTTCTCATACAGGTGAGTCCTACCATTGGCATATATTTGCCATTGATATTGATTATTAATAATTCATGGAATTAATAATAGTACTTATTCACTGTGTTACTTCATAGGTATGAAATGTCACATTACTCCATGCAATATTTATCACAGGAAATACTATTATCTCCACTTGACAAATGAGGAAACTGAGTTGGAATTATAAACATTTTCAGAGATGTCTATCTTGTTACTTGGGTGCTTGGTTCCCAACTCTGGCCTTTGTAATAATGGAAAAAATTTACTCTTAACAATTGAGCCACCTGTCCAGCTCAAATTCAGGATTTTTAAGGTACAGCATTCTGATTCCAGAAATAATCAAGTCACCACATTAATAGCCTTGAAGGAATTTCATAACTGTCACCTGTGCACTGTGAAGAGAACCAGAGGGACTGGCCCTTGTCCCTCTGCCCTGGAAGAGAGATGAGAAAGAGATTGTCATTTAACAGGTCTCTGAGAAGAGTCCCAAGGATATTCCAGTACAGTCACTGTCCCCAGAAATTCCTTGCCAGGGATACAGGCTGATGCTGTCCTGGGGGAGGAGAAGAAGGCATGGGGACCCAACACCCTTCATTCTCAGACTTTGGCCTCCTGCACTGTTAGCATCTTCTTTCTTCCAGCCCAGTTTCTTGTGCTGGAACCATCTCCTTCCCTCCAGAGACCACCATCTCTCAGCTAATTGGTGGGAAATTGGTTGCTAACTGTCAGGAAATCGCCTATTTTCCATCCATTACTGGGAGGACCAGGCCCCATAGCTGAGGGGGACTCTGGGTGGGAAGCAGAGGCTGATTAGGCCTCAGAGTTAACGATTAGGTTCGTGGACCTCCTCAGGCTGTCCTCCCAGACTGCTTATTAAATCCCTTCGAAGACCCACTGGTAGGAGATATTGGTTACATGGCACGCAGAACTGCCTGAGTGACTATTCATTAGGCCTTGGTTGTGGCGAGGGAGGAGACCAAGGAAAAGTTGTGGCCTCGATCCAGGAATGTTAAACAGCCCCAGAAGTTGGCAGAGAACTTTATAATTGCTGCTATTAAAATATATGTATTTATGTAGGTGATTTGTAGGGGGAAAGAATTCCAGTATTCGGGTGAGATCCTTGCTATGATTTCACCCAGGATTAAGTTGTTAGGGACTAGATATTAATTAAGGCTGAGGGCCACAATCCCTTCCTAATTAGCTCATGGAGTATAATTTGCTGGGCAAATGCTACTGTTACAATCACCCCAAATTTGTATAGAGTTCTCCATCTTCCAGATGGACGGGGTGGGCTGATTCACCCAGTTGCATGAGCAGGAGGGGAGGGTAGGAGAGAAGCCTTGTGGGCTAGAGTTCACTCCCACTCCTGCTTCCAACTGGTAAGGTAAGGTTCCCTCAAAGGTGGAAGGCTAGTCAAAGGGAAGAGGTGGGGTGTGTCTGAGAGACTTATTCAGAGGGGGCTGTTCTGAGAGCCATGGCATTGATGAATAGTCAGCACTGGTCTAAAGATAGAATAAATGATGCTCAGATTCTGTGTGTCCTTCAGGAGAAACGTGACGGTCTTGGCAAAGGAAGCCAGAGTGTTCTTTAGATGTCTCAATCAGAGTTGTCACTAGGCTACTTTCTGAAGAGCAGGAAATGAAGAGGCCTGTCAGTGCCTTTGATAGGCAGAGTATAACCAGCAGTGCTTCCCTGCAAGTAGACCTAGGTGGTCCTTTCTGTTTTTGACCAATACTTCAGTATTTGCTCAGCTCCCTGATTCAGAAATCCTTCCTTGAAGCTCAGCACCTTTCTGCCTACCAAGCTCCTCTCCATTGTTTAGCACGTGTGTGTGTGTGTGTGTGTGTGTGTGTGTTTCCTGATATTTGATATCGTGTGTCTTCCTGAGTTGCTTTCTACCTTATTTTCTAAAGCAAAGGCCTTGCTGAACCTGGAACTCACCAACTTGGCTAGCCTGGCTGCTTTGGACAAAGCCCCAAAAATTTACCCATAGACCCTCTGCACACAAGGTTTTTCCCTTTCTAGGTTCTAGATATTATACTCAGATCGTCATATCTGTAAATTAAACACTTCATCAAATTAACCATCTCTCCAGCCTTTAGGTCTTCCCAGGTTATCCCAAGCAAGGGTAGTCAGAACCTTCCCTAAATTTCTGCTTTCCATAAATTTTCTATTTGAGATTTTAGCCAATCTCACTGTATGTAGAGTTTGTTTTTGCTTTGGTTTTATTTAAGGGTGAACTTTTTGAAAGTGGCAAGCACGTTGTCTAACTGAACGTGAACTCTGTAGAACACAGACCAAAGTAGATTCTAAGTAGACTGAATTCTCTCCATGTTTTTTGACTTTGTATAATGTGTTTGAGAAAGTTTCCTTGGTCTCGTTTCTCATGTGAAGAGGACAGTAGGCTTGGAGAATAAGTATCCTGGACCTTGGGTACTCCTCAGGGCAGTAGGATTTGGACTCTGATCTCAGTCTTAGCTGAGATGGTCAAGAAGACCTACCTAGTCTTTCTTACATAGGCCTTCTGGGCTTGCTTGGAGGTCATGGGTTGGGAATGGAAAGTCTATATCATCCTTCTGCTCTTGGGATATCTCTCTTAGCCAGTGTGTGTGTGTGTGTGTGTGTGTGTGTGTGTGAAGCTTTATTGCAGACAGTTTCAGCTGGTTGTGATGGAACCCACAAAAGAGACTAGAAAAGCCATTCAAATATGAGGACTTAGCCTGTAGAAACTTGGGCTAGGGATCAAAAGCTATGGTGTTGCTGCTAACTAGAAGTATAAACAGGTCCACAAAAGGCATAAGGAAATTCCTATATGACAGATTCATGATTGGTAACAGGTAATTAATAACCAGTAAAGATGATGAGGATGATAGTAATAATAATTATTAATAATATCACCTGCAGGGGAGCATTTAGACTTTTAAAGCATTTTTTTTTCTGTCACTATCTTATCAGACTGTCTACACACACACACACATACACACACACACACACACACACACACACACACACACACCCAGGGATGCTAAGCAAAATGAAGGGACTTGATAAAGTGAAATGGCTTGCTCCGTGAAGTGCTTCTAGTGGCTGTATGACATGCCTGACTCCTTTCCCAAAACTTTCTTAGAGAGTGGGCAAACTATTCAAAGGGACTATTTGGATATGGGCCTAATCTAGCGATACCCCCCAATACTGCATTGGATTTCTGCTTCTGTAAATTCTCCCTTCAGAAGAAGTCCAGGCTCTTTATCCAGTTTATAGGACTCTTACCATGTGACCTAGAATGGGATGCTCTACCTTCTTCAATTTCCCATTTGTGTAAGGTAACAGCTGACTAGTCTGGAAAGTTAACACTTTCTGTTGTTATTGCTTGTTTGAGAGATAGTGTCATATATTTTAGGCTGGCCTAAAACTTTCTATGCAGTCCAGTATGACCCTGAACTCTCAGTCCCCTTCCTTCATCTTCTTGAGTGCTGGAAGTAGACGTGTCTGCTATCATACCTGGTTTATATGGTTCTTGGGATCAAAAACAAAGATTCCTATATGTTAGGTAAGTATTCTACCAATGAAGCTACATTTCCAGCCCAAGGTTAACCCCTCAGTCCATTGTTTTCTCATGGTAAAGTCAGACGTCAGGATCATGGGTCACAAGGGCATGACATGGTGTAACCAACTTAGCAGTGCAACCAACCTAGCAGTACTCAGGGCACAAGGTGAGAGCTTGGCATGTCTGTGAAAGCTCCAAGGGGAGATACTGGTGAAGAACAGACTGGGGAGAAGGTAGATGGTCTAGGATTACGAGTAGCACCTTTCTTGCTCTGGAGTTTCCAAGCTGGATTCTGTGGGTGCTGACTGTCATGGATTCCGAGTACTGGTTCTTTAGAAAATGTTTGGTGATTTGTGGATTCTTGCTAGAGTCTTGGAAAGGCTATTTCACAGCTGGAGCGAGGCTTCAGAAGTTTGGCAAATTCACATTTGTTACATTTTACACATGTGAGGATGTTTGCTCCGGGGCAAGTTTATCTAGGGTTTTATCTCTGCACTTTACCCTCTTGAGGCACTTGTTCTCAAGGGAAAATCAAGGTTCCTCTTGGAGAAAGGGGGCAGTACTGCCACCTACAGGCGGAGAAGTGATTAGACTCATGAAATGGTTAAAGAGCAAAGGAAGAGGTCAGGTTCGGTTACCAATTTTAGTGTCTCCCTTACCTTGCTTCACACACCCCACTGGAACAGAATCTGTTTGTTCCCATCCAGGATGCTAATGGTGCCATTTCCATGGAGGGCCACCAGTAGAGCTCTAGGGCTATCACACTACCTGATGCATACACAGCCCATGATGTTCAGTATCAGTCATTGCTTACTTCATTCTATATTACATCATCACATCAACATTAGATCTTGATTTGTGAAGGTCCTGTGTCTTCACTAAGTTTAAAAGCTTTGGTCTGGCAGACCCCACTAGGATGGTATGATCTAAAGGGTGATTCCAAGAATAAATCAAATAAGGACTTTTTTTTTTCTTTTTGTAGATGAATGAACTAGAGGACTTAGCTAAAAACTTGTCCTAGAGAAAGAAGCAGGCACGCTTTGTGGGTGAGCAATGCAGTCTGTTTAGTATGGGGAGCAAGACGGGACGGTCTGAGCCCCTTCCCTCTCTGCCTCATGGTGAAGTGGTGGCTCATTGCCACGGTCTCAATATTGCAATTGCAACTGGACAACCTGGGTCTTCAGAATGAGAAGGGCAAGCATGTATACCACCCTCAGGATGGCAAACCCAGGGAAGTCTTCTCCATTTAGGGAAGAAATTAGAACTCTGAATGCAGACCAGTGTTCCTTGGCAAGTTGAAACTGGAGTCAGGACTGGAACCCAGGCTACCCAACTCCTCATTGTATGCTCTCTGAGAAAACTTTCACAGTTGGTGACCTCCTAGAGTAGGGCATGGCTAGCCAACCACAGCTCTCCTTCCCTGAGGGGTTTGGAGGTGAAGCTTAATCTTTAATGAATTGGTTTTTAGTTTAACTGATATTTTGGCAATGATTAATACCCAGTGACCTAGTCTGGCATGGGTGATGCTGACCAGGACTGACCTATGCATGTGCTGGTAGCCTGGGCCTAAGTATAGTTTGTTGAGCTTTGAGAGGGTGCCAGGATGGCCTTCTACCATGGCATATACTCAGTCCTATTTATGTGGATATATCATTAGATTGTTACTCTTCAGAAGTAAAACACCCTAAATGACCCTGGCAAAATCAGCTGGTAATGTAAATCATGTTGAGAATGTCCCTTGAGCTGTTGATGTGACAGCTCTGGTGTCTAACGGTTCAAGGGATTACAGAAATTGTGGCTTTTAATTAAAGGCCATCCTCTAATGGCTGGATCCATAGCACAACCCAAGAGTATATGTCCACAGGGCCAAAACAGGGTCCAAATGGTGGGCATGTGGGGTGCTTGGGAGCAAGGACTTAGATCATAGTGCAGAGGCTAGCAAGTAGTTATCCATTGTAAGGACCTGGGGAAGCTGAGTCAACTAGAGGGAGCTTTTCTATGTGCTAATGCTTCCTTGTATTCTCCCACTCACAATCTGGCCATGGCACACTCTTTGAGGGGAGATAGAATAGGTCCTACAACTGCATAATGGCCACCACTGGAGCAGTAAGGAGCCATGGGCAGGGCTGGTCTTCTACCTTAGGATCATAGCATCTCTTCAGAGTGTCAATACTGCAAACTGGCTAATGTCTTAATCTTGTTGCCCATGGTCTGTTTTGTGTCTCAGAACTGGTTGGCACTAGCCACAGATCTGGCAGCAGTTTCCTCCCATGACTGCTCAATGGATGTTTGTGGGTGTTGGCACTCTGACTGGGCTTGGGGACTGGGATATTCAATATCTTGGGCTACAGTGTGTGTACACCTTATCTTGGGGTAGGTGTATGGCCAGAAGCTACAGTGGAATAGTATTAGCCCCTCCATGCTCCAGCCTTGCGGAAGTGTGCTCCTCCATGTCTCTGTCTTCCTCTTCTTCTTCCCTTTACCCAGAAGGCCCTGTTCAGAAACGGTCTACAGAACAACAACTCATCACTCATCTTAGAGACTGATGTTCTAAATCTCAGGAACTGGAGACTCCTCAGCCTTGTCTTTCCTGTCCCTGCTTTCTTGCTCTGCATATTGTCTGTTCACCTCCTCAACTCTTAAGTTTTAGGAAGATAGGAGTGACTCTTGTGACCTATCACGTAAAGAAAGATTGATTTGCAAGGTCAGACAGGCTGGAGCAGGTGACCATGAAGCCCAGCGGAATCTATGGTTGTTTCTCTGTTTTGGTTTTGCTTCTTTGTTTTGTGTTTGCTTTTGTGGGCTTTTCATTTCAGACGTTAATCTAGTTAATACCAGCAATGTCATTTTGGCAAGCCAGCAATTTCCTTTTGCCCCTTATTTAATGAGCCCCCACCCCCAATCTCTATAATAAAAGGCATGCAGGTGGGTAATTATAGAGGTGTGAAATAGGGGTTCTGGGTCACCGCCAACTGAGCATTCTGGAGCATCCGTTGGAGAGGCTTTTGGAGAATTACCTAACCCCACTATTCAGTTCCAGTGGGGAAATGGAATGTTAGAAAGGCTGAGAAACTCACAAAAGTAATACAAGCAGAAAGCAGAGCCAGACACTGGTCCAGGCTCCTAATTCCCAGCGGAGATCCTTTTCACGGCTTGATGTCAACCTCATCCTCTTACAGGTATTCTGTTGAACATCTCACAGGAATGCCATCGGTCCTTGCATCCATCCTTTCATCCATCTATTCATTTAACACAGCCATCTGTCTGTCTGTCTACACATCTGCATATCTTATAGATATTTATTGAGAGTCTACTACATACAAGGAGCTGTGACTACGACAGTGAGCAGAGAAGGACTGTTCCAGCTCTGACCTCACATTGGATCAAACTCAGGTTATTAGGAATAATGGCAAGTACCTTGACCCATGGGTCATCTTTCTGGCCCTGTAATACAGTGGTTCTCAAACTTCAAAATGCAGTGACTCTCACATTATGGTGACCCCAACCATAAAATTATCTTCATTGCTACTTCATAACTATAATTTTGTTACTGATATGAATCAAAATATAAATATCTGATATATAGGGTATATGATACTCTGTCCTCAAAGGTATTGCAACCCACAGATTGAGAACCACTGCTATAATGAGTCTTGAAGAACAGGTAAGAATTGACAAAAGGCAGAGAAAGCATTTAAAAGAATCTGGAAAGATATTTCCCAAAAGATCACATAGTTGAGTAGAGTTTATGAGATAGAGGAAAACAGAGAAGAGAAATTTTACTTCTGCTTTCTAAGTTTGCTACTCTTTGAATTAGAGTGTGAATATTAGCATCTTGACAAAGAGACATTTCCATTTTTGAAAACAAATATTACAGGATATTTGTGGTACAATAAGTGCCTCAAGGTAGAGGTAATAGAGAGGAGATTATGAGGCTGTGGAGGGCAGTGAGGGACCATATAATGTTCTGAGATGCTGGGCTGAGAGTTTGTCCTCCAAGCCATTGAGGTAAGGCAGAGGCTGCATCCACAGTGCCTAGCAATGTCAGCCCATCTTGGATGCTCAGTTGCCCTTACTCAGTTATGACCCAAAAGGGAAGTGAGATCTTCTGAAGTTATCTAAGGTTAGAAACAGAAGGACTTTCTCCATGTGTATTGAGGATAGAAGGGCTTTCCGCTGTGAAAAAAAATGTTCTACAGAGTTGATGAAGTGATTTGAAGGGAGTTTATCATACAAGAGTGGCCAGAATATAATGGTTTATTCTCAGATCAGAGGAGGGTGGAACTAATCCACATTCAGGAGATTTTGCATCAGTTGATAACCACAGGGCACACTGTTTTTCCAATAAAAAAAAAAAAAATCCTAAAACAGAGTTTTCTGTACCAGACAGAATGTTGGTGTCTTGTGGTAAACATGACAAAAGCAGGTCACCACTATCTCTTGTCACCCAAATGCTGTCTGCTTCTTTCTTTCCGAGCATCCTCAGCCTACAAGGGAAAGAGTTCCCTCATGTGCAATTCTAACCATGTTAGCTCCTTATTTGATGCCCTTAGGGTGAATCTCAATCCCTTGTCCCAACAGAGAACTTCTCTGGACTCATTTATCATGGTAAGTATATTAGCACCCCACAGGCTATCCTCAGACTCCAGATCCCAAACCCATACAATATGGGCCAGTATGCCTCATACTTGTATCCTTCTCTGCAAACAACTCAATAGCCCCAGCCAGTTCTATGCCATCACCCAGATGCCACACCCTTAAACCTCCAGGACAGTCCCATCCCTGTGATCCTCATTTCCCATTGGTTCAACCGGCATCCACTCCTCCTTTAAGTTTCCATCCTAGGCCAGTTTTTACCTGAAGCTTCTATCTGTCTATTACCATCTCTGCCCTTGGTTTTGAGTGAAATTGCTCATTCCTGCTTTGGTACTCTGTGCCCACCATGCCCCAGTGTGTTCAATTCTCCAATTGTATTGATTCTCTAGTGAGCAGATATGCTAATTTGTCTTTATTATTATTAATGAGCAGAGTTTGCATGTCAGTGTCCCCGCTACACTCCACTTTCCCCTGGACCATGACTATAGGTTCATGATGTCAGGACTATGGTTTGCTATCCCCAGCACCTGATACAACAACTGCCCCACACTAATATGTATACAGTATTCATTAAATACATGTGTGACTAGCAGAGCACCTCTGATGATTTCACTTGTAAAATACAAACCAAACCACACCTCTTCCTTCTCTCAACACCCTTGAAAGAGGTGGCCCTCCTGTGTTAGAAAGATAAAATGTGAATCCTGGTAGTCTGTTTTCAACATGAGGGTGCCTCTCCCATCTCCTGATATTATTTTCCTCACCTATTTGGTGAAGATGCGAACGAATTCTCATGCTTTGTCCCCATAAAAGCTTAATGACACTCAAAGGTGAGACTCCAATCATTCAGTGTACAAGATCCAGATGGGATCAATGTGTTGGCAGGGTGGGCATAGTGGTCTGCTAGAGTCCGTGCTTATGTTTTGGGGTTTCCACTCCTATCACCCATTGCCAGAAATATTCTCCTTTCCCAGGTTACTCATATTGTAGGGCTGAGGGGTTGTTAATTATTAGAATCCAGCCCACCTGGGGCACCTCTGCTGTAAGCAAACAGTATAAAGTCGAATCGATGCCCTGCGCCTGGCGTCAGTCAGGGCTTCGGCTCCCTCTCCTGGGGATGGATCATTAATCCAGACACTTAGACTTGGAACACTGGGCCCAGGAAGTCCTGAAACATTCCTGACCACCCACGGCTCAGCTCATCAGTCCCAGCAGGCAGCCAGCCTCGCTGCTGAGTTGCAGGATTTTACAATCTCGAAGTGAGATGAGACTGAGCAGCTGCTCCAGACTCCCATTCAGGCCAGAAATCCAAGCTCAGCTTCTCCAGCCCATGCTGGCCCAGATCTCAAGCTCAACTTTTTCAGCCCATGCTGGCCCAGAGCTCAGGATCTGGATGGGTGTTTCTGAGGAACAGCCCTGGGCCCAGAGGGGCCAATCACAAGACACTAGACCCAACCTTCCTCTTCTGTGAAAGGAAATATGGTTATCCCACTCACTGGACTGATGTTTAGGGTTAAAATCATTTTGAGATTTACACCTGATACATATGGCCAGATATTATTATTAAGAACAATACTGTAAGTTATAAAGAGGACATATTGTAGAAGTTGGGTCCAGTTCTACCTCCCAGCTACGTGCTACCAGAAATAAGACTCATCCTCAAAATATATTTACAAATATCTTAGCCATATAGCTAGGCTCAACCCTGACTAGACTCATAACTTAAGATAACCCATTTATTTTAATCTGCATCCTGCCACATGGCAGTTAACTGTGCTCAGGTACCATGAGCCCGTCTTCACACATCTTTTTGGCTGAATCCCCCACCTGGCTCTATCCCAGAATTATTTCTACTTCCCAAGTGTCCTTCCCGCCTTCTATTTACTGCCTAACTCACAGGCCATCAGATTTATTATTGACAGGTGATGCACCATACAATACACAAGATATTCTCTCTACACCAAATTTCTCCATGCTTACAGACTTTGGTTTATAAGATGTTGTTTTTCTAGTTGAAGCTTTTTGTATGATGCCTGCACTCTAAATATAAAGCAAGGGCATCCTTCCTTTCCCCTAACATCCTTTAGACCTCTTTCCGTATCTTGTCAGTTTTCCCTACCCATCAGCTGCTTCCCAGACAGCAAAATAATCTTTCACAGCTCTTTAGCTTGGGACATTTGTGGAGAACCTCTCTCTTTCCTCTGAGTGAATTTATTCCCAGCTTTCAAGGGCCCGTTCCTGTGTCTTCTCTCTAAGAAGCACCTGTGGTTGCCCACTAGACACCTCTGATGTTGGTTGTACTTCTTGACTCCTACTTAGATCACCACCAGAGCTCATTGTTTGGGTTTTAGTTATTTTTCTTTGGGAATGAATTTAGAATATCAACATGCAACTTCTTTGGGATGACTGACATTCTAATCGTGGCTAATCACAACAGCAGCCACTAGGAGTCATTGGCTTCTTGGGTTTTTTCCCCCTTTAAAAAGCTGTGTACCTCAGGTCTGAATATGGCTGTCACCTTAGAGATTATTTATATTTCTCAGTCTATTTCCTTGTTGGAACAACAGAAAATTTAATACAGCTGACCTTTTAGTATTCTGAACAGGATTCTAGAGACAACTATATTAACTAGTAGAATGTCTTGTCTGGTGGCTCAGAACTATTCTAAATGAATAAAGTATTCACTACTTTATGCCTCAGTTCCTCATCTGGAAAATAGGGGTAATCATAATCTATAACTGGAAGGAGTACAGGATATAAATAAATACATGCAGAATGTGCTCAGTAGCTCTTTTAAAAAAAATGCACAGGGATGACCATGTCTCAGGACATATGACAATTCTAAGCATCTTAGGATCTCAAGATATGAGCATTTTGAGTCACTGAGTTAAAATAGTCTTGGGATTTTGGAGTAATAAATTCAAATAATAATTAGTAACCTGGATTCTGGGAATTACAGAATTGACTATGAAACAAAATGAAAGCCACATATTCAAGCTTCAAAGGTCAGACACATACTAGCTGTCGAGTGCCCCCTCCCCCATCTAAAATCCCCAGTGTCTCAGGGTTTCTATTTCCCTAAAA
>JADRCH010012055.1:0-32373 GCA_019843965.1 Rhynchomys soricoides
GCCATATAGCATCACAAGAATGACAGGGCTGCACAATCCAATATCCTGAGAGAGCACAGCATTGCTGACACATACAATACATTGCTGTAATTGTCCTATCTTACTCTTAGTAATCATGAATCTCTTTCTCTTTTTCTATCTGGTGATCTTTAGCATATGTGCAGAAAACTATCGTTTCTATAGGATTTGATGCTATTTGCGGTTTTAGGCATTCACTAAAGCTTGTGGCATGAATCCCTGCAGATGAGGGAGGACCTCTGAGCAATGTTGACATAGTTAGAGTTGTTGGTCATGCCCTGCATTCTGTCTTGGGGGGCTCTGACTTTTGGTTTTAGTTGGGTCTAGCCACTGAAGTGCACATTCTCTGATGTGCAGCCCCCATAGGCTTTTAACGAATACATTGTCATATATTCCCCTCTGTTTCATACAGGCAGGCTCAGCATCCTGTGTGACCTCCTGGACTCAGTATCTTCCTCTCCACAACCTTTCTCAAACATAGACCTGATTTCTATCAGAATAGGTTTTGAGGACATTTGTGTATATATTTAGGTGCATACAGGTATATGTGTGTGCATGCATGCTTATGTATGCACATGTACTTGGAAGTCAGAGGTCAATCTCAGCTGTCATTCTTCAGAAGCACAATACCTTGGTTTTTGTTTTGTTTTTTGAGACACTCACTGGGTCCTCAGGTCCACTGATTTGGCTAGGCTGGCTTCCCAACAGACTCTAGGGACCTACCTGTCTCTGCTTTTCCAGCATTGGCATTGCAAGCACCTGGCTTTTTACACGGATGTCAGGGCTTGAGCACAGGCCCTCACGCTTGCATAAGAAGCATTTTAACAACTGAACTGGACCCATTGCTCCCAGGGCCTGGCTTTAGGAGGCATGAAAGTTGTTTGGAAGTAGAAGTCACCCTGCTTTGGCTTAGAGCTAGTGGATACTAAGATTGGAGATACACCCAACACTTCCCTCCTAGTCTCAATTTCCCCATCTGTAAATGGGTATGACCAGGAGAGTTGAAGGTTGCTAGCACAGAGCCTGCCACATACAAATCTTTAGTCATGATGATACCTCAACGATGCTCGCTGTCACCATCAGCATCAGAAGCTGCTTGGCGTTTGAGGCATCGGAGAAACACTGCACCTACAACCATTGTAGCGATGAGACTTGTGTACATCTTACTCCTTGAGGGAGGAAGGAGGGCAAAGAATGTGTAACAACATTGTTTGGTCCCTAGTAGGCCTTTCTTCGGATGTTTATGAAATCTATGTACCACGATCCTGCAGTGGAATGGTCAGGAGAGGACAGAATATCTTTCTTTGTTTTTTTTAATAAAGTTCTCCATTGAACATAATAACACATGCCTGTAATCCCAGCACTAGGATAGCAGGAGCTGAAGGAATTCGAAGTGATCCACTGCTACCCAGAGACTCTGAAGCCTTGATTATATGAAATGCTGACTCAAAATTAAAAAAAAAAAATGGAGCATGGCAGCACATACCTATAATCCCAGCACACAGGAGGATGAGGCAGGCAGATCTCTGAGACTGAGGCAGCCATCTCACCAAAGGAGTTCCGGGACACCAAAGGCTACAGAGAGAAACATGTCTTGATAATCAAAACACAAAAAACAAACCAAGAAAAACACCACTGCAGCCTCAAACATATCCCTAACCTTAACCCTGACCCTGACCCTGACCCTGACCCCAACCCCGACCCTAACCTAACGCTAACCCTATCCCTAACACTAACACTAACCCTAACCTAACCCTAACCTAACCCTAACCGTAACCCTAACCCTAACCGTAACCCTAACCCTAACCTAACACTAACCCTAACCCTAACCCTAACCCTAAACTACATGCACGCACGCACGCACACATGCAGGCACACCCTTTCATGATTTATTCTTGGGGATTATTTTGGAGAAAATTCCCTAGAGTAGGAATTTTCAGCCAAAAGATAGAAATGTTTTATGGCTTTATTTACAATGCTTCACAGAAATAAATCATTGCACACTTTTATTGTTGTTTTCTTTTTGTCTTTGAACAAGGGTCCCACTGTGTAGTCTAGGCTGATCTGGAATTCCTGGGTTCAAACAACCCTCCTGCCTCAGATGCCAGAGCAGATTTATTTGTTTGTTTGTTTGTTTGTTTGTTTATTATTTTACTTATTCACTTTATAGGCTCAGCTCAATTCTTTTTAAAAAGATCGATTTTTATGATTTTAAATTGTGAGATGAAAGATATTTTCCAGGCCATGAAAAGTGCTCTTAATAGGTTCTAGATTCAAACTGTTGGTCCTGGGCTGCTCCCAGCCAGAGGCAGCTTGGGCTTGGCTGGGGTCCCATGTCTGTGAAACCCCAACTTGATACTGTTAGGGAAAAAAGGGTATGGGTCTGGTAAGGTGACCCATTGGGTAAAGTGCCTGCTATCTAAGCACAAGAACCTGAGTCTGGATCTCCATCACCCATGTAAGAGCCTAGTGTGGCCACCCACACCCGTAACCTCAGCACTCAACACCCAGCACTCCCCAGCCAGCCAGTCTAACCAAAATATTGAGCTGTCGTTTCAGTGAGAAAATTAAGGCAAAGATACCTTCTGTCCTCTGGTTTCTATACACATACAAATGTGTGCAGCACACATGCACACATATATACACAAGGAGTCCTTGTTAAAGCATTGAATGGCAGCATCAACTCTAAATAAATCATAGCAAGTGGGATTTAATAGCCAAGGACCAAGGTGGTCAGTCAGTAGATCAAGTATTAACCAAAGGGGAAGTCTGTCTTAACTCACCAAACAGGACTGGACTTCTGCTGAAGACAGGCCAGGGTGACCAGATATCATCTGGGGGCTGATGGAGAGTGAGGAACCCCACCAGGATTCTGGAATGGTCAGATACCAAGGCTGGGGTGGGTGCTGGGAGTGCGTGCTAAAGTGACATAGCAGGGTTTGTGTCTAGCACTGAGTTTTACAAGGAAGCACAAATGGGCTCAATAGAAGCTCAGAGGCTTGATTTTCTTAGACCAAGCATAGAACCTTGCCCCTCCCCGCCTTGTTCTCCTTTCTTTTCTACAGCACAGAACTTAAAAAAATTACCTCTCGGGCTGGAGAAAGCACCCTTCAGTGGTAAGGCATGTACTTAGCATAAACCTAGATGCTATACCCAGCACTACAAAAAGATAGATAGATAGACAGACAGACAGACAGGCAGGCAGGCAGGCAGATAGATAGATAGATAGATAGATAGATAGATAGATAGATAGATAGGCAGGCAGACAGGCAGGCAGGCAGGCAGGCAGGCAGATAGATAGACAGACAGGCAGATAGGCAGGCAGATAGATAGACAGACAGGCAGGCAGGCAGGCAGGCAGATAGACAGACAGACAGACAGACAGGCAGGCAGGCAGATAGACAGACAGGCAGGCAGGCAGGCAGGCAGGCAGGCAGGCAGATAGACAGACAGACAGACAGACAGGCAGGCAGGCAGATAGACAGACAGACAGACAGACAGGCAGGCAGGCAGGCAGACAGACAGGTAGGTAGGTAGGTAGATGATAGAAAATACTTTTCAACTTTAAAAAAGGTTGTGTGTGTGTGTGTGTGTGTGTGTGTGTGTGTGTGTGTAGGCAAGCAGAGGGTGTCAGATCCCCTGGAGCTGGAGTTACAAGTGGTTGTGAGCTGCCCAATGTCAGCCCTCTGTAAGAACAGCACACACTTTTAACTACTGAACCCTCTCTTCAGTTCCTAAATTTGCATCTTTATGTTTGAACCTGAAGCTCCTACACTGGTAAATGCACTATATAACTCAAGTTAACAGATTAGTACCTTTGCTTTAAGGGTCACTAACTAGTACCCCCACCCCGCCACTGCTGCTGCTACCCACATGCCAAAAGAAGAAGAGTTAATGTCCTCTGTATCCTTTCAAAACTTAAGCCTGGCTCATCCGGGATGAGACGGCGTGCCAGTCACTTTTCTCTAAACCTAGCTTCTTCCAAGCTTGCATCCCCTCACTTGGGGTGACTTTAATTCTGGCCTCAGAAGTTGCCCTATGACTGGGTAGCTCAATGATGCAGGATGCGCTTAACCAGTCCTGGATTCAATTCCCATCAACCAAAGATTTGCCAGGAAGTCAAATCAGGCCATGAGCACACCAGAGCTGTCCTGTGAGTTACCACTGTAGCATGCCATCCCTGTGGTATTGCTTTTCTTCTCTCCCATGTCCAGCACAGGACTGGGTATGCATAGGGACTTTTGTTAAATTCTACTGAACCGAATTATCTAGGCCAAGGATCCCCTGGGAGGGAAGAAAGGAAAATGTCATAGTTAATTAGGCCAGGATTCCCACATCCAAGGCTATGGTATGGACAGTTTGTGGAGCTCTCTGGGTGAAGAGAGGACAGCTCTTGGGAGCCCAGAGAGCTGCTGCAAGGGCCTGTTTTAATCCACCCCTTCTCCAAAGCCTCTTTTATCCACCCTCCCTTTGGCTTCCCTTGCCTGGCAGGAAGCCAGCTCTGTTCCTTTTCCTATTGTGTTTGAATGTGGAGTAACACAGCAGAGACCTGCCGCCTTCTGTTGAGTCATCCGAAATATTCAGAAATCTTCAGTGTTTATGATCGCTTTTCTTCTCATTAGGGAACCACCTGAAGAATTTAATGACTGTTTAAGAGTGGTCCGCAAAATATCACTGCCACTATAGGGCATTTAGTACCACTGTGGAGTTTTCCACTTCTCTGTTCTGCAACTGATCTTCTCCCCCCACATTTTGTCTTCTCGGTTCAGAAGTTGGATGGAGTCGCCAAGCTCAGGACAGTTCGAGAAGCCCCCTCTGAGTGCATCTGTCCCCCTGGTAAGTGATGGTCCATTCCTCACTGCCTCCTGATCTCTGGAGGCCTGGTCTTTCTCTCTGCCATATGGTTGTAAAATGTTCAGGTCATCCTCAATCAAGAGCATGGTCTGGTGATCCAGGCTGAGGCCCTCTGGGGACCATCCTGGCACCCTTTCCTTCTTAGCAGTTGGTTTGACAAAGATTCCAGCCACATGGGCTGCTGTGTTTTGATCAGTGGCATTGAGGTGCTCAGGGACTATTAACCCCGGCCTTGAAGAGAGGCTGAGAGGTGGGGAAGGACTAGCCCCTGAATGTGTCTTCAGAATGACTGGAAGGGGCTACCCTTTCTGCTCCGTGATTGCTGCACGCTGAATTCTGACTGGTAAAGGAAGGAAACCATTAGTGAGCCTGCACCTTGTTTTTGCTGTTGCTGCTTTGTATAGAGAAAGAAGATGGTACCAGAAGAGTCAATCTGGGACATCTAGGTAATCAAGTCTCTCTGTTATGCTGGTGTGGAGTGGAAGGGCCATGATTAAAACCAGGGCTTCCAAGAGTCCCATCCAATGGCTCGAGTCCAGATGCAGAGTGGGAAGGAGAGCACGGAGTGCTGTGTGACCGAGTCTAGAGGTTTAGAGTAGAGTGTCCACCTGGGCTTTCAGGTTAGACGGCACCTTGCATAGGATGCCATGCCACAGGGGGAGAGGATCGTGGCAATGTGTCTCATGCTAGAAGGGTTTTCTCTGGGGGTGTGTGTATGTTATGTGTTTATACACATGTATGTGGAGGCCAGAGTTTGGTGACCGGTGTCTTCTTCAGACACTGTCCTCCTGAGTTTTTGAGACAGGGTCTCTTACTCAACTTGGAGCCATGCTGGCTAACCAGGAGCTCCAGGACCCACTTGTGTCTGCCTCCCCAACGCTGGGATGACAGTGAGTGCTAACCCACAGAGCTTCTTACATGGGATCTGAACCTGGGTCCTATGCTTGTGAACCTAGCCCATCATCAACTCCCCATCTCCCCAGCCCCGAGGGTGGCTTCTGTAACTGGACACAGGCAAGAGCTGAAACTGTGCCCCCATCAGCACCTGCAAGTTCACTTCAAGGCTCCTAGAAAACATTCATGTCTTAGGTTAGGAGCTTCTTCCACAACGGTGGATCTGATGGGAAATCCTGTCTCTGGATTCTGGAAGATTTTACGATTGAATTTAAGCCTTTAGTCGACACTGAGGTTCTAACGAGGAAAAAGAATGTGGCCGCTAGTGACATTTGTGGGTCAGAATTAAGAAAATCTATTTAAATGGGGGAAAATTTAGACCCATAAGTGAAATTTTTTGGATGATTTATAAAATATGTAAAATGAGGTTATTTTTCTTCTCTTCCTTCATTCTTTCTGTTACATTATGTCTAGTCCATCTCCAAGGGCTCTCATGTACGGGCTAACCAGGGATTCAGCCAAACAGAGGCCATTTCCCAACCACTACAACCTCACAGCTACTTGTGAATTATAGGTCACCTTGAGAAGATTTAAATATACAGCCAGTGGTGCATAGCCTAGACGAATCTAATGTATGTGCAAATGCAATGTAAATGTACGCGCAAATACAATGCTGTACTATATAAAGGACTTAAACACCATGTAGCAAGATGGACAGAATAGTTGAAGCAGTCTCCCATGGATTCCAAGGGACTCTTTTATATTCATGTGATCTATGTGAGTGTGAGGTTTCTTAAGATTAATTTATTCATGTGTGTGTGTGTGTGTGTGTGTGTGTGTGTGCAAGCACATGCAGATGCCTTCAGAATCCAGAAAAAGGTCCCCTGGGGTTGGAGTTATAGGTGGTTATAAGCCACCTGATATGGGCGCTGGGAACAAAACTCTGGTCCTCTGGAAGAGTATCAAGTACTCATAACCACTGAGCCCAGCCCCTGTAAGTGTGTCTTTAAACTGGGATGCATAGCCATTCATGAGATATAGTTTCACAGTTTACAACCAGCATTTTGAATTTCTAAGCTGTTATGGAGTGGAATAGAAGACCCTAAGGTAAAAGTTTGGTTATTGATATTTGTAGGTGTGGCCTACAATGAGACCATTGTTTGCCATGCTTGCTAAAAGAATGTTCACAGTCTCAAATATGGAAGAGAGATGGAGAGAAGAGGAGGAGGAGAATGAGAAGGAAGAGGAAGAAGAGGAGGAGGAGGAGGAGGAAGAGGAGGAGGAGAAGGAAGAAGAGGAGGAGGAGGAGGAGGAAGAGGAGGAGGAAGAGGAGGAGGAGAAGGAAGAAGAGGAGGAGGAGTAGGAGGAAGAGGAGGAGGCAGAGGCAGTGAGTGAGGCGTCCTTCTGTTGTCCTGAGGATGTCTGGCTGCAATGCTGTAGTTAATGCAACTCTAGGGATATAGCAGCATGTCTCACAGGCCCACTGCCTGACTGGGTCCACATCCTGTCACCCCCAGCCTAAGTTCTAACTTAAGCCTTCTGAGTCCTTCATGAACACAAAGCCCCCGTAGTCTGGCATGCATTGCCTGAGACCAGAAAAGCCCTTCACTGCAGCACCAAGGGCCTGCATTTGCTCCCCCCCTTCAAAGCTCTGATCAAAGGGCCCTGCAGACTTTAGGACTCTGGAGACTCAGAAAGCCCTCTGTAGCATGGATCCCCATCTGATCTGAGACACTGGTAGGTCATCACCCAGCTCCTTCCCATGCCCCAAGGAAACAGTATAATCTTTTGTCAGGTCCTAGCAGAGGGCAGGGCAGATAAGCAGGGCCAGAGAGGGGCAGTGCTTTGTGTGTTGCCTGTTGTAAGCATTGCCTGTTGTGAGTTGGCTGTGCAGGCACTGAGCAGCAGGGTGCAGCAAGCAGGAAGATGGTCCATCCCTTGTGCCCAGGTCTATTGTGGAAGGACTTTCAGGGCTGTGCTGAATAGGCTCTGTGGCTTTTGATGGGTGAAGGAATCTTGAACCTTCACCTCATCTATAAAATGGCATAGTGTATCTGAATGGTTTCCTCAAAAAGATACGTTCAAATTTTAGAGTTTAGTTCCTGGGAATAAGTCTTTGTTTGAAAATAGTGTCTTTGTAGCCCCCAGCACTTCCTTATCTGGTAGAGGATGTTCTTTCAAGACCCCTCATGGATGCCCAAAGTTTTAGATAGTATCTAATCCCATATGTGTGTATGCAATTCCTCACATATCAAATTTACATAATTGATATATGTAAATGCACTTTTTTCTCCACATACATGCTATGCTGGCTAGTCATATGTCAACTTAACACAAACTAGAGTTATCTGAAAGGAGGAAAACTCAATTGAGAAAATGACTCCATAAGATCCAACTGTAAGGCATTTTCTTAATTAGTGATTGCTGGGGGAGGACCCAGGCCATTGTGGGTGGTGCCATCCCTGGGCTGGTGCTCCTGGATTCTATAAGAAAGCAGGCAGAACAAGCCAGTAAGCAGCACCCCTCCATGGTCTCTGCATCAGCTCCTGCCTCCAGGATCCTCCACTGCTTAAATTCCTGTCCTGACTCCCTTCAAAATGTCTTATCATGCTCTCTTTATCTAAAGGAAGCACTTTGTAGCTTTCCTTGAAATGTCTAAATTGTCAGCTCAGTGCTCTTGCACTGTGGGGCTAATGCTAAAATAAGGGTCCTGAGCATCAGCACTGAGGTACCATGACAACCAATGTGGTACCTCAGGTAGTTGCTAGGCAACTAGCAGGGGGTGTGGCATATATGGCGTGGATGCGCAGAACAAAGGGGTGGTTCATGAACTCAGGATGGCTCATCCTGAAAAGGAGCAGGATGATGGGAGACTTCGCCGCACCACTCGGAATGGTGTGTGGTTTGACATCACTGATTTCTGGAATTTTCCATTTCATATTTCTGGACCTTGGTTGAGAGTGGGCAGTTGAAAATGCAGAAAGTAAAATCTCAGAGATGAGGGGGGCTTGTTTTACAATAATTAGGATTAGGATCTTGCAATGATATCCTCCATGATTAGCCAGTTTTCTGATCCTGCTAGCCTCTATCTAGCCTTCCAGACCTATGATCAGGTTAAATGTGGGTGAAGTTTAAAAATATTTGTCTTTGGATGGAGAATAAAATACAACATAATAAACAATTTGAAGTTCTCAAAATGTTATGCTAGAGCACAGTCCTCTCAGTCCCCCACTACTGGATCCCCCCGCCCCCCATTTCAGAGACCCCCTCCTCGGGTTTCTGTATGCCCTTGTGATTTAAATGTGATGTGTTCCCCAGAGGATCGTGTGTTTAGACACTCACTTCCCAGCAAGTGGTGCTGTTCAGGGAGGTTGAGGAACTTTTAGATGGTGGAGCCATGCTGGAGGAAGTCCATCTCTAGAGGTGGGTCTTGAGTCTGGCCCTCCTTGCTCTGTTGGCTGTCTCCTTTAGTGCAGAATCAATATGAGCAGCCAGTTTCCTGACCCTGCTATCAAGTCCTCCCTGCCTTGTGTCATGCTTCACAGGCATCTAGCCCTCTGGACCTGTGAACCACAATAAACTCTTCCTTAAGCTGTTTTTGTCAAAATATTTTATTGAAGCAACAACAAAGACACTTATAAAGATCAAGGGCAGTCTGACCTTGTGAAACATCTGTGATGCTGTATGTTTGCATTATCTAATAGTGAAGTTGTAACTAACCACACATCACTTTAAAAAAATATTTACTTTATTCTTTAATTATTGGGTGTGGGGATGGATGCGCACATGAGTTGCAGGTGCCTGTGGAGGCCAGAAGAGGGCGCTGGGAACAAAGTCAGGTCCTCTGCAAAAGCAGTATGTGCTCTTCCCCCAACTCGGATCTCCATCTCCTCTCATAGGACTTTTGAGCCCTTGAGATGTGACTTGTACAGCTGAGGACCTGAATTTTAAGATTTATTTTCTTTTAACTAATTTTCATTTAAATCACCATGTATGGCTGATTGCTGCAGCATAGAAGAACCTGTTATGGAGGTAATTTACATACGTACATACATACATTTACATATGCGTACACAACATTTACATATGCAGAGAGAGAGAGAGAGAGAGAGAGAGAGAAAGACTCATAGCTCAGACTGGCCTTGAACTCACTATGTAGCCAAGGACAACCTTGCGCTCCTGATCTTCCTACTTCTGTCCCCTGGCTAGGGTTGGTGAGGAAGAGTAGTGCACGCGCGCGCGCGCGCGCACACACACACACACACACACACACACGTATGTATGTATGTATATCCCCAATTATCATGTGTCAGGCATGTCTGTGTGCCATCTCTAGCTATTTCAGCACTGTTGGATCCTGTGTGGTTTGCCATGTACTGCTTTCTGGGTTTGCGGTTTCTCTTGGGTATGATCTCAGTCTTATAACATGTGATATCATAACTCATATCATATCATATAGAGCTAGCGCTACCTCATCTTGGTTCAGCAACAGGATCCTGTCACAGGGATGAGGTGCCCTGAGATGTACTCAGCCCATTTACCCTGTGGGACATGTGAGATTTTTCCCATCCTGTGTCCTTACAGAATCTATAAGGTCTATAATATAGACCAAGCTGCATCCATCCTGTAAGGGAGAAATGAAGGCCTGCATATCACCTTGTTAGCTGACTCTGGCTTTGTCTGAAGCTTTTCCTGCATCAGGAGTTGCTTCACACCTGGGTTAGGTTGGGATGGAAGGACAGATGCCTTCTGTTTGTGGAGAAGTTGACCAGGTTGACAGCAAAGTGTGCTCTGTGAGACTGGGCCTGCTCTGGGCTGAGAATAACCATGATGCAGTGTTCCTCCCATGGGATGGCTCTGGGCCAGCACCTTAAAGCCTGAAAAGCCTGGGTTCAAATCTTGACTCTTCATGGCTCACCCTGTGGGTCATGGAAACAGGGTCCACCTTGGTTTGTTCGATGCTCGTTTGGCATGAGAGCATTGATAGATTCTGACCATTCTTCATGAATAATGCAACACTGGAAACACATCAAGCCTGTACCTAAAGTGCAGGGTTCAGAAACGGATCTGGTTTCAGGTGTGCCTGAGCTCAGGGACTGTCCTCACCACTCAGCTTCTGTCTCTGTCCTTCTCAGACTGCCTTTCCTCAGGGTGCTTGCTCTGTAGGAAGGTGACCGCCAATAGCAGTAACTAGGCCAGTCCTGATTAGCACCACCCAGATAAGCACTGCCCTTCCTCACCAGCCCTATAACTGGAGACTGCAAGGTATTGTGGGCTGAACTATGAGAGTTCTTCAATTCATACTTGAAATCTTAACCCTTCTCTCTGCCTCAGAATGAGATTATATTCAGAGAGTGGTACTTAAGGTGAAATGAGGCCATGAATGTCTGTTCAGAGGAAGTGATTTGGAGAACATATACATGTACACACATACTCATGCACATACATATACATAAATGCACATGTATACACATGCACATGCATATAGGTATACACATATATACATGCATGTATACACACGCTCATGCACACACACACATATATGTACATACATACACATGTATACGCAAGCACATGCAGATAGGTGTGCACATATATATATGCATGCACATACATACTCGTGAACACATACATACAAGTAAATACGCACGAACACATGTGCACACATACACATACATATATACATATACACATACACACCTGCTGCTATGAGGGAGAGTTGACTACTAGAAACATGATATAGGGGAGAGTGGCTACCCTAGGAAGATCGGAGTTCTGTTCCCAGAACAAGAGAAAATTCATGCAGCTAGGCAAACAGTAAATGACCCATCAGGCTTGCAACGTGGCAAATGTCTAGATGGCTCTTACGTGGCAGTAGGCAGATTCTGGGTTTGGCCAAAGATCAGCTCTACTTCAGGCATTCAAGGACTTTGTTTGCCCTCTTTAAATTTGCTATGTAGTAGTTGCTGGCCTTCCTGCTTCTGCTTCTGAGTCTAGTACTTTACATGTGTGCGGTGCCCAAGGCTTGCATTTGTAAACAAGCGTTCTAAGGGTACTTCATGGGATCATGTCAAGATCGAATGCATGAATGAATACCTCGGACAGCCTCTCCTCCACATCTCATTAACTGAGATCCATGTGGTCAGCCAGAGATGGAGAGGGGAGAAGGTATAGACATTGTCTGGGAATGCTCTGGAAGGAAAGAACAAAAGGTTGGCCAGTTATACCAGCATGTTCTCCTGGGATATGGGTGAGACAATATGGTTGACCAAGGAGTAAGGGAGACAGACAGGAAGAGAAATTACAAGGCTGGACACCATTCAGTCAGATGCTGCTGGAATCCGGAAGACCTGCGCACAGCCTGTCACTTCTGTCCCCTCAGGCTTGGTTCTAATTAGACTCCACCTGCCTGGGCAGTCTTAGGAACTTTCTGGAAAAGTGGTAATCTTCGTCCTTGTCTCTTTGTGCCTTTCTGCATTGCTGTGTGGTATCCCAGGGATGCTGCTTGTGGCCTCCAGATGCTGTGCGCTGAACTTACACATGGGAGTTGGGGGGAGGGGGTGGTAAGCCATTTCCCGGAAGGAACAGATACATCAGAGGTAGAAATTCCCCACTCAAGAGAGGTCCTTGGTCCTATGAAGGCTCGATAGATGCCCCAGTGTAGGGGAATCAAGGGTGGGGAGGCAGGAGTGGGTGTGGGTGGGTGGAGGTACACCCTCATAGAAGCAGGGGGAAGGGGGATGGGATAGGGGGTTTCCAGGAGGGGGGAAACTAGGAAAGGGGATAACATTTGAAATGTAAATAAAGAAAATATCCAATAAAAAAAATAAAAATAAAAATAAAAAAAAAAAGAAAGAAAGAAAAAGAAATTCCACACTCGTGTGGAAGCCCTCATGGAGAGTAAATTCTCTTTAAACACCAAGCATGGTGTGGAAAGAGCCCGCGAGGTTGGCTGTAGTTTATGGAGCCTGTTCCTCAGTGAAACGTGAGTGGTAAAGCCATTGGTGGTCGGGTTTTCATTCCATTGGTGTGGAGTAAGAATGAGCTTAGGGAAGGGGGCTTGAGCTCTTCAAACAAGAAATTCTGTTCATTCGACACATTTTTTAATATATATATATATATTCCCCCTGGGAGTGGTAAATCTCAGTTGACTTGACTTTTTGGAAAGATTGAGTGCCTATAAAGGTGTTATCTAACTGCAGTGGACAGAGCTGAAGGTGACCTTTGAGTCTGATCTATCTCCCTCCCTCCCCCTCTCCTCTCTCCCTCTCTCCTCCCACCTTTCCTCCCTCTTTACCTTTTCTTTCTTCCTTTCTTCCTTTCTTTCTTTCCAGAGCTAGATGTTAAACTTGGGGCCTCACACATGCTGGGACAGCATCCCAGATCCACGTTTTACAGTTGCTGAACTCTTTTCTCTCTTTTTGAGACAGGCCTCCTGGTGCAATCCTGGCTCAACCTGATTTTGCAAGCCTTCTGCCTCAGCTTCTCTAGTGCTGGGATTATGGGGTGAGCAACCATGCCCGGCAGTAATTTTTAATTTTTTCTGTGCTGGGGACTGAATCCAGGGCCTTGTGAGTGCTGAGCAGGCAATCTGACTCTGAGCTTTCCTTCCCTCCTCCCTGCAGTGGTGCCGGGGATAGAACCTAGGACCTTGTAGATGCTAGGCAAGCAATTCAACCCTGAGCTAAGCTCTCATCCCTAATGTGTGTGCACATGGACGTGTGTGCTGGAACTCTCTGGAGGGTGATGTCATCACATCTCCTGTACTCTTCTGTGCACAGATGTAAGTCTATTTGATTATTTGCTTAGTTACTCATTCATATGTCCAGTCCTGGTTAGGGTGACATATTAAGATTGTTAGAAACCGTTGCAATCCCATCCTTAGAAGAAGATGCTTCAAGTTGTAGAATCAATCAACTGAAAAATGGAGTAAACTTGCATACTACAAAGAAAAGTCCTACAGAAATTACAAGGAGACGTTGCCACAGGCCAGAGGATCTATACAGACAGGTCGGTTTGTGGAGAGCAGAGTCCTTCCTTGGGAAGGTGGGAACTGGATAGAGTCTTGAAGACTGCTTGGCCTGTTAACCAGCTTGCATAGGGTCACAGGTCCCTGAGGCCTGACATCCTGAGCAAGATAAAATGGAAGCATGAAGGAATGGTTTAAACTCTCATTGAAAGGCAGCTGTGAGGGTTAAGGTGAGCTGAGAGCTAGCAGGGAGTGAGGCAGTGTCCTGTGGGTCGAACCACAGAAGTGTCTGAGTAGAGTTTATCTCCAAGAGGGGGACCCTAGAAACAGCAGGAGGTCAGACTGGATTTGCAGATCTGGGTCCTTCACAGAGGCCCCTAAGAGGGTGCTCAGGGCAGGCATCTTCTCAGTTTGATCACAGTCACATCCCCTGAGCCTAGAGTGGTGCCTGATTTGTGGAGAAGCACTGAGAAACATCTGGCAATGGCCTTCACTGAGGAGGTGAAGGAGGGTCATGGGCACTGATGAGGAGAACAGCTGCAGAGGCACCAGGACCTGTGGTACAGAGTCACAAACATGAGAAGCAGACGGAGATCATGGGAGCTGCAGGCCTGGGGAGAGGTGGGGAATGGGGAGGTGAGGGATGGGGAGGTGGGGGTGGGCTTGGGGTGGAATGAGAGGCGAAGATCTCCCTGACCTGAAACAGGACTGGGTTGGAGGAGACTTGGTGAGCATAGTTTGGGGCTGTGGTTTTACAAACTAATTTGTAGATTCACTGACGAGTGGAAATTGCTAATTAGAAGTCTTCTCTCGCAATGTCGTCTAGCCACTCCCAGTCTCTTAATTATCGAATGTGCCCAGCACCATAAAGATCTTGAAACTAGAGTCTGACCTTTGGGATTTGGAGCTTTTCTTGTGACCACCAGAGGGAGCCCATTTATTTTATTAAATTCTGTAAAACTCTAACAGAAATTAAAACAAACAAACAAAACAAAACCCAAATAACAAACTTGGGTCAATGAGTCAGGAGGATTGCAAACTCAAGGCCAGCTTGGGCTAATGAATGAGTGCAAAGGTAGCCAGGGCAAGTTTATGAGATCTTCTTTTAAAAATAGAACAAATTTAAAAGAGTTAGGGATACAACCCAGTAGTACTTGTCAGCATGTCAGGAGCCTAGGAATGTTCAGCACCATAGGCGCGCGTGTGCGCGCGCACACACACACACACACACCACAGAATAAGGAAAGCTAGACTCATAAGAGGAGAATGTAAAGAAAATATGATATGATTCCAGTAGAAGAAAATCTAAAGGTGCCATTTTCCTATGATGCATCTATTTACAGAGGACTCAACACTACCTTGAAAACATTGTCCCCAGCAAAATGAACAGAAGAAATATGCCTGAGAAGGAGAGGAACTTGCAGTGCTCAGTGGCAAACATGGCAAAGCCTGGGCTGTCAAGGACTTAGCAACCTAGGCCATCAAGCACGCCCCTTGATGATACCTGTCTGTCTGTCTAGGGGCTGTGGCTTGCTGTGCTTACTAACTCTCAAGAGAGGGACACACTGCATAAAGATAAATTGAAATTTTGGCAGGGGTTCATTTTTGGTTTTTTTTGAGACAGGCTCTTACTATGTAACTTTGGCTAGCCTGGAATTCTCTCTGTAGACCAGGTTGGCCTCAAATTCAGATATTCATCTGCCCCCGCCTCCTGAGGGCTGGGCTTAAAGGTGTGTAAAAATTTCAATTCCACCATTCCCAACTTAATTGAAATTTTGATGGATTTTTAAATACACATGGCTTTGGTATCATCCTAAAGTTGAATGTTGAGTTATAGTTAAGTTGAGGGCAATAGCAATGAAAGAGGGGAAGAGATTTACCCTAAAATCTCCATGGTAAGGAGGCCACTAAGGAAGACCTATGTGTGGGCCATGTGTCTGAATCCTGGGAGTAAGCAGGGTCTTCAGTTCCCACTCGGGCTAGAGAGCACAAGAACCCACATTCTGTTTTGAGTCCAAAGACTCTATATTGTAGAACCAAATGCTGGTGATATCCATAAAGTATGAAGGTATTCTTCTGGAACGTTCTCTCTTGCTTGGCCTTTTGGTTCTATTTACAGTTTGATAGAAGACCCACCCACTTGTAGAGAGCAATCTGTGTTCTTCAAGTCAACCAATTAAAACCTTACCCTCATCCAAAGACAACTTCCCAGGCCCCTACAGAGTAATGCCTGCCTGCATGTGTGGCCCAGTGAGTCCACACCTGACTTGGCATCTCATTTCCCGCTTCTTACCTCATGGCTCCTGTTCCGTCCTGCTGGAACTTGCACTTTCTCTCACCAATCAGATCCTTTTTCCTGCCCTCCAGGCATCCACTGAGCCCTTCCTTGCTATGCCATCTTACCTCTGGCAGACATCCAAGGCCTTTTCGTCTTCCCAGCCTTGCCCTGGCTGTGGGTGAGGCAGCCTTGGGTTTAACAAGCTTCTGTGGCTTCCTTTTTTACTGTCAAGTACAATCAAGGTCCTTATCTTGAGACTTCTCAATCTGTTGCCTGACCTGTCCTGGAGCCCATCCCTCAGATCATACCCTCTCCTGTGTCCTTCTGAATTACTCAGTTTCTCCATCATCTCACGAGCCTGGAACCTTCTTGGCATTTCTTTGTGTTCTTTGTAACATGACTCACAATATCGGAGATGAAAGAATGACTGCAAGATGGGTAAATGGTTAGAAAAGTGGGGGTGTATACACAGATCGGAATTCTATTCAGCCATTCAAAAGGGCAGGATCCTGTTATCTGTGGCAACACGGATACGACCATCTTGCTAAGAGACATAGTCCAGATACAGAAGGACAAGTACTGAGTGATCTCACTCATATGTAGTATCTTAAAAGGCTAATCTTACAAAATTAGAGAGGGAGAGAGGAGAGATTGGCCCCAGATACCAAGGTGCAGCTGGGTAGGAGGGATCAGGTCTGGCGTGCCTTGAACAATAGGATAATTGTCATTGGCAAGAACTCAGGCCCTATTTCAAAGCAGAGAGGATTTTGAACAATGAAAGAAATGGCACTGAATGTGCCAAGTATCTTGCTCTTGCCATTGCTCAGTGTATGTATGCATCCAAATATCACGAATGTTTATGTACCCACTAAAAGTGAAATCTGTGGGCTAGAGGGATGGGTCAGCAGTTAAGAGCACATCCTCTTGCAGAGGTTTGGTTCCCAGTACCTCCACATTGGACAGCTTATAACTGCTTGTAACTCTAGTTTCAGGAGATACCATGTCCTCCTCCGGCCTCCGTAGGCACATGCATGCATGTGCACAAATGCACACACACACACACACACACACACACACACACACACACATTTTAAAAGCATCTCCCCTTTCCTTACTGAGGAATCTGGATCCATTCCTTGAGACACAGCTTGATCCTATTTCCTGAGATGTTTCCTCTTTTCTTTAGAAGAATCAGTTTCTCCTGATTCCTTGACCACCACCCCAACACTTTGGGTACCCCTTACACACAGCACCTGTGAGCTGATAATGGAGTTGAAGTGTCATTCCCATTGCCTGTTGCTACTTCTGGCCTGCGATCACTCAAAGGCAGGGTCGGGCCAGGAGGAAGGACAGCTCCACTCTCACTACTGTACACATGGACTTCAGTTGATTTTATAAATGTGTTTATGTGATTTGTGAAGTGACAGAGACATGTCTCATAGGAACTGTTGCAAACAAGAGGCAGTAAAAAGTCTATAAATAAGTTTCTGTGGCTGATAGTGTCCCAGACTTTCCACATTGTCCAGCAGTGGAGCATGCCACCAATGGGCACTCTGTCCACTCCCGTGGCCAGTCAACCCTCTTTTGGTGCCTAGTCTTCATCCTGACTCTTTATCATGCTTTCAGCACATGGTAATTTTTGCTCTTGCTCATCTGATATGTCACTCAGGCCAAAGCTTGGCTCTACTGAGTTCTGAGTTTGCCCTAGGGGCCAATGATTGAAAAATCACTTGCATTTTTTTGTGGCGCTGGCCAGGGTCCCTAAGCAATGAATCACATCCTGCTGGACTCCTTGCCACTCTCTGCTGTGGAAATGTAATCCTGTGGGGAAACAGTTTAAATCTCCTTCCCAAAAATGCCTACTGTACCCTTCACCACTCACGTGGCCTGTGCATTCATTCTGTCCCTGTTCCTAGCTGCCTGAGTGCCGCAGAGATTGGAGCTCCATTGGCCCAGGCACTCCTGAATGGATGCACCAGATTAGAGTGTACCCCTAATGGCCACATCCTAAAGTCTTGGCCATCAGCCTGTGGCACTGTGGGAGGTAGAACCCTTAGGAGGTGAAACTTTTAGGAAGGAAGTAAAGTCATCATGGGGAAGGTGTTCTTCTTGCCCTTGGCTTTTCAACCACCACGGGATGAACAGTCTCCTGCCATGTTTTGCCTCACTCGGCTGACTGTGAGCGCAAATTATTATTTCTTACTTTAAGTCAATTCTCACTGATATTTTATCACTGAGACAAAAAAAAAAAAAAAAAAAAACCAATACCCTCACAACTAAAGCCACCTCTACACACAAGTTCCTCCCTGCCTTTTCTAAGCCCCCAAGCATTTCCCATTTTCTTCCATATGTCTCCCAGTGATCTCACAGAGGTAGAGGCAGAGTGCCCCACATAAGCCACCTGATCCCTCCCTGTTGGCCCAAGGCCCTCAGTCTGTCCTCCTTCTTTGGATGATGGAGTAGCCATCATGGGCTGAGATATGTTCCCTTCTACTGTTGATGTTTGGTCTTTTGCTGTCTAATGTAATGTTAAATACTAGCCCCCAAGTCCTAATCACCCCCAGGGACAAAGAGAATCTGCACATAGGCCCAAGTGACACTATGTAATATTGCCCCTCAAGCTATCCCTGATTGGTGAATAAAGATGTCTATAGCCAATAGCTGGGCAGGAAAGATGCAGGCGGAGCTTTTGGTTCCTGGGCTTGGGGTCTGTGGCAGAAGACCACGAGAGAGAATGTAGAGAGAGGAGAAGTTACCATGGGGTAGGTAAGTTATGAAAGCATGGCCATGAGAACTGGCCAGTTGGAGTTAAGAGCTGCCCTGATGTAACATAGCAAGTTATAATTCAGAGGTATTGATAGGGAAGTAGAAATAATAGCTTAGAGGTAGACATCTGCCAGCTCTAGTGCATTAAAAGCTTGTTGTAAATATAAAGGTTCTATGTTTTTTATCTGTAGACTGAACAATCAAAGGCCGAGTAGAGTCCCCCAGTTTGAGATTAAGTAATTACTAAGACAATGGGAACCTACATGTGGCAAGAACTCACTTTTAACAAAATTGATTTCAGATTCCCGGATAAAAAAAATGTGTTCTGTGCTTCTAAGGAAATGGAGTCGGGGAGAAATAGTTCCTTAGTAAAGTTGGTTTTTTTCCCCCAAGCCTTGCAGAGTTCCAGCCAGGATTGAAATGCATGCTGTTTTGGCATGTGTGATTCCAGAGGTTCATATGGCAATCTGTGCCCCAGAATGGCTACATGCCAGACAACAGAGCCCATGAGCTACGATGCCAGCCAGCCTGGGCTCTTCCCAGTCACTGTAGCCGCTAAAGTGCAGTCTGAGCTGGGGACAGATGTCACACAGGTGTAGCACAGCATCTGAGCTAAAGCACAACAGACACAGGAGACAGAAACAGACAGATCTCTGAATTCTGGACAAGCCTGGTCTATACAATAAAGTCAAGTTGGGGCCTTCTATTGATAGATACAGCTGCTTCCAAACAAAAGTCTGGGACTCAAAATGACAGCTTTTTCCCTTAAAAGAACTAAATAGGTTTTTGCTTAATAATAATTAAGAGGGTCCTTAGTAATTAAAAAAATAAATGCACATCAATCTTAAATTTATATATAAAAAAGGAAAATATGGACATATTTATCCACATAAGGTATGTGTGATAGTTTGAATATGCTTGGCCCAGGGAATGGCACTATTAGGAGGTGTGGCCTTTTTGGAATAGGTGTGGCCTTGTTGGAAGAATTGTGTCACTGTTGGTGTGTGCAGTGCAACCCTTCTCCTAACCACATGGAAGCCAATGTTCTCTGGTCTTCAGATGAAAATGTAGAACTCTCAGCTCCTCCTGCACCATGCCTGCCTGGATGCTGCCATGTCTGCCTTGATGATAATGAACAGAACCTCTGAACCTGTAAGCCAGACCCAATTAAATGATGTCCTTGTAAGAGTTGCCTGGGTCATGGTGTCTGTTCACAGCAGTAAAACCCTAAGACAGAAGTGGGTACCAGGAGTGGGGTATTGCTGTGATAGCCCTGACCATGGTTTTTGTTTGAAAGAATGTGGATTTGGGGACTTTGGATTTTGAAAACCATGGAATGCTTTGAGTGCATTAGTGAAGAGCCTTTTAATGGAAAGGAGCAAGCTGAGAAAGGAAAAATATAAAATGTATGGTTCACGTAATAAAGGAGTACCAGGTTTGGGTATGTGTCATTTGCTAGGTTGAGCTGTAATCAGTTCTCCATGGGAGCACTCATGTGTAGAGACTGGTTGCTCATACCAGCGTGTCACCTGTTTTCAGGTTAGCTCTCATGAGCTGCCATTAGTTCTCCAGTGGGAGCCTCACATTCCTAGGAGACACACTGGCTGCTCAGAGTAACTTGAAATTCTGCCCATGTTAGCTCTTATAAGCATAGCTTTTCTTTTTCTGTTGGATATAAGCAAACTGACTCTGCCCCAACCTCAGCTCTGGGGCCTCACATTGACTAGCAGAATATATCTTTCCTAGGGCAAAAGGCATTTTGGCAACAGAAAAGCATTCATTTTTAATTTGAATGAGGCTGGGACAACACCCAGAACTCATGGCAGATCTGGGAATCCAGGCAGCAGGGACTGAGGCAAGGTCTGTAAGGAGTGAGAAACCTCTTGATGGAAGAAAGAAAGAAAGAAAGAAGGAAGGAAAGGAGGGAGGGAGGGAGGGAAGAAGGAAGGAAGGAAGGAAGGAAGGAAGGAAGGAAGGAAGGAAGACTGACTTGGAGTTTATGAGAAGACATTTCAAACTTTAAATTTTAGTTTGGCTTATATTTTACTTTTTCCCTGTATGAAGGAGACAAGGAGCACACGGAGGCCAGAGTATATCCTGCACAAAGCACTTCTCTCCTTTTACCCTGTAGGTGTTGGTGATCAAATGCAGGTTGTCAGTTTGGGCAGCAAACGCCTGTATTTATTGAGTCATCTTGCTGGCCCTAAAATACATTTCTAATATAGAGTTTAAACATGAGGGTTAAGAGACAGAAACGGTACCAGGGAAGAAAGCAAGGCTCTTCTGATGTCATGGTATAAGCATCTCGGAGAGAGTCCCAAGCCCAGTGATCGTCATGAGTGGAGTCGTTCATCTTGAGACTGGAGATGCACCTTGCTAGCTGCATGTGGACCTGTGCTCATGCCTAATCCTGGAGGTTCCATTGGCAGGGTTGTGAGAAAGTCTGTCATGAAGCCTTGTGGGATCTGGGAAGGGAATCTGGTTTGGGTGCAGATGGGCCAGGCTGTGAACTGTATCTGAGCCACCCATGAGCCCAGGCTGCTCAGGAGAGGGGTCTAGCTCACCTCCCTTACCCACTCATGCATAAGCAGGGATAGGAATAACATGGGCTGTCTTTAGAATAAACTGAGATAAATGTATGTGGAAGTCCTTCGCACATGGTAGGCATCTAGTAAAGATGGTGAACTGTGGGCTACAGGGGGTGAGGATGAGCCTGCCCACCATGACATTCCAGGGAGGCTAATATTTGGAACTAAGCTCAGCCTGAGAGGGTCCCTTTCCTGTTATTACTTCTCCTGCCAAAACCAATGTTATTTCTGCTTAGACCATTGATATATGTGACTTTATTACAACCCTTTCCTTGAATCCTTTAGGGTCAAAGATGTAGAGAGCAACTATGGATTCCCCAGGGAGCCCTTGAACTTGAGAGTCTTTCTACTGCTTTGTAAATGACCTGCAGGCAGGGCTTTAAACCCCATTTTCTTCCACACCAGGGGTTCCTCGATGCTCCACAAAGGCTTTCCCAGCTGTTCTTATAAGCACTTTCTTTGGCCTTTCTCTATGAGGTCAGTCTCTTTGTGACACTCATGGGCTTGAAGTGGCCCCTCGTCTGCTCATTGCTTAGAAGTAGCCCGAGTGTGCCCTGGACCCCACTTGCATGCTGACCAGTGCAGGAAGATGTCAAAAGTGTTGGAAGTTAAGGCCACAAATGCAGTGAGATTCATATAGAAAGGACAGTTTAGAGATCAAAGAAGGACTTGGCAGCCATTGTGGAGAAGGGACTGGACAGTCCCCATCAGACCTTCGTGAAATAGGGTCTCCTATATCCCAGACTGGCCTTAAAATCACTAAATCAAGAAGAATGATTTGAGGGGTTCTGTGGAATCTCTTTTGGTACCACTCAAGTCTGTAGTTCCTCAAACATGACCCTGTACTCACAGAACAGTGGGACCGGATTGGCCCAGAAAGAAATCCGGTTGTTTTCCTACTGGGACACCTTAATAAAAATGTGTAGGGATCCTTCCTAATTTGTTCTTCTGGAGTTGTATGGATTCTTAAAAATCGCCATCTCTGAGGCTCAGGCAGTTCTCTTTCTGGCTACAAGGAGGCAATGTCTGGTCCCTTTGCCTAGTAATATTCTCGTTTGAAGAATTTCCCAGGAATTGTTGTGGGTATCTTCTTGGTTTTCAACTGCTGTTTCCATGGGAATATCATGAGGAGCCTGGGAGGATGTCTCAGTTTTGTGAAGTGCTCAGAAAACAGTGCATCCATCTCTGAAGTAGGAACTAAGAGAGGGGGACTTAGTGCCATCTCTTGTCAGTCACACCTGACTGTCTTTTTTCTCTCTGTCTCTTGAGTCCCACTTCTCTTTCAAAGTGGACCTGACCCTTCAGTGTCTACAAATAAACACACCAGTCTCAGGACAACTATTTTTATCCTGATGATCTGTTCTGGCTGCGACCATGTGTTGAAAACGTCAGAGTCTTTGCCGTGCACATGAGTTATTGCCGGATTGAAGTCAATTAAGCTGAGAACTCCAGAACTCGGACATCTCCTCTCCCCATCTCCAGCAGGACCTTGAGTTGGTCCTCAGATCTTCTGATCTGAGATCATTTAGACATGCCTTGCTGCAGGGCCTTCTGAGATCTGAAGCCATTCTTAGCAAGGGTTCTCCAGAAAGCTCCGGTTTTGCCAGATGTACTTCTATTGTCTTGTGCCTCTGGGATGTGCTCCCACCACTGATAGCTGCTTAGAGCTTTCCAACCCCTTCTTAGTTGGATTTCAAATGGGGAAATTCCAAGAAGCATACAGCTGATGTGTAGCTGTCTTGCTACTCTGAGTCAATCCAAATTTTACTAGTGTCAGTGTTCCTGCTTGCCACACCGCCTCAGAAGCAGAACTCTAGTAGTAAGAAGGTCTCCCTTCCACTTCCATCCCACCGCTACATCCAAGCCCTCCTCGTCCCCTCCTCTGCCCATTTCTCCCTCCCACACCAGTGTTTGCAGCTTTCTCAGCATAAGTCCCCTGGCTTGTTTTCAGCTCCCTATGAAGGTTATGGTACAAGCCTGAGACTTCCTGAGGCTGGGGACCATTCTTAGCATCCTGTACCCTGGCCTCTGTAATGGCCACCTGTTAGTACTTTCCTGTTTGCCTCACGAATTTTTTAAGACTTTTTGCTCAAAAGGAACGTATTTCAGACAAGAACCTAGACTGCACTCATGGCTTGAAGAGTTTCTTTGAACAGATTCCAGGTATAGGCCCTCGGGAGCCCCCATGTGTCCCTTTGTGTGTGCACATGCGTGAAGAGACCAGAGGTCAGGTCTAGTGTCTTTTCTAGATATTCCCCAACTCATTTTTTTTAAAGGTGGTTTCGCACTGAACACAGAGTTCACCTACTCCCTACTCATTAGCTAGATCCAGAAGTCTTCCCCTATTCGTTCCTAACCTTAGCTTACTGGCGTGCTATGATGTGACTGGCCTTTTCATGGATGCTACCCCTGCTAAATGCTACCTACCCCTTGCTAAATGCTAAAAAATAACCCATAATATTGATTTCACACAATAGAGTGGTTTGACCCCTCTGGGTGTCATATGAAGCAAGGACAGCAAGGGAGCAAGAGATGTGGACTCGTGTGCCTCTTCAGCTCAGTGTTCTGCTTGAGCTGTGGGTGGCTCGTTTCTTTTCCATGTGCCGTTTGGGCAGCATCCAGCTTGAGGCTCTTACGAATAGCACTTGGGTAGAGCATATTGTGTGTCTCTCAGGGAACATGTGTGTGCATTTCTGTTGTGTTTATGCCTCATGGTGGAGCTGGGCACAAGGCGTACATATGTGAAACTCCAGTAACTGGCACTGACGTGTTTTCCAAAGAGGGTCCCAGTCTCCTTAGCATGCACAAAGGCTCCAGCTCTGCCTCCCAGCACATGACATTTTCTGCCTTTTTTTTTTTTCATTTATTCCTTTGGGTGGCTTTGCAGGTCTATTTCTGGACTCTCTTTCTACCCATGTGCCAATGCCACACCACATCATTCCAATTAACAAAGCTTTGCTGCCACTTCCAATATGAAGCCATCCAAACACAGTCGCTCCTGGGCCATTCTCAGGTGTTAGCATTTCCACGTAAATGATGCAATCAATTTGCCAACCTCTAAAAAAGCAAACAAACCTAAAACAAAAATAAAACCTGCTGGGATTTAAACGAACATCTCATGTAGCTTAACTGATACAGAAGTCTCATCTTTGTCATATCAAAGCCTCCAAGTTGTCAAGATGATTTGTCGTCCCTTGGGGCACCTTTCCTTGAGAGCATCTTATGTTTTGGAGCATTAGTAGTCTGACATGTCCCCTATTGGATGTGGCCCTAGGTCGTTAATACTTTGGGTACCATTTAATTATTTTTACCCTGTATTTATTATTTATTTTGTGTGTGTCCACAGTACACAAATGGAGGTAGGAGGACTCGGGCTGTCAGGCTTGTAGCAGGCACCTGCACCTGCAAACCCATCTCTGCAGCATTATTTTAAATGACAGTATTTTAAGTTTGCTTTCTGCATGCCATGGGTGCTCCCCGCCCCACCCCAGCCCCACTGTTGCTTTTGGATCCAGTGGCTTGGCTATAATTTGTTGTTAGCTCTTGTAGTTTAATAACCTCTTAGATTTCCTGTGTATTTTCTATCAGATGCTCTATAAATAGAGTTTTATTTGTCCCTTTCCAATCCTTATAAACCTTTTGTTTTTTCTTCTTTTTTTGATACTTTATTTACATTTCAAATGTTTCCCCCTTTCTAGATCTCCCCTTTGGAACCTCCCTATTCCCTCCCCCCTCCCCTGCCTCTATGGGGGTATTCCCCCACCCACCTACCCACTCTCGTCTTCCTTCCTTGGCATTCTCCTATACTGGGGCATCTAACACCCTCAGGCTCAAGGGCCTCTCCTCCCCCTGATGGCTAACAAGACCCTCCTCTTGGCCAGCACCATGGATCCCTCCATGTGTATTCTTTGGTTGGTGATCCAGTCTTTGGGAGCATTGAGGGGTCATGCCAGTGGACACTGTTGCTCCCCCCATGGGGCTGCCAACTCCCTCAGCTCCTTCAGTCCCTTCTCCAACTCCTCCATCTGGGACCTCACGCTCAGCCCAATGGTTGCTGTGAAGTGACTCTTGGGTATTCCGAACTTTTGGGCTAATAACCACTCATCAGTGAGTACATACCGTGTTTGTTCTTTTGTGACTGAGTTATCTCGCTCATGGTGCTTTTGTTTTTTTTATGTGCTGGCTCACTTTGGCGGGGACCTTTGGTAATGCTGAATGGAATTGGCTGTGGCCCATGTCCTGGACTCAGAGAAAACATCAAGAGGTTTTTAAAATGAAACGATTGGGTGTCAAAACCTGTCTAATGATGCATCCACATTTGTGAGCTGATCGGATGCTTCTCTTCCTACTTGATCTTTGTCAATGCTGCGAGTTGCCTAGGTTGAGGTATAATGAATGCCACCTTTATGCTTCTGGAAAAATCCTGTTTGGATGGAATTCGCATGTTTTGGGGTTTTGTTGTTGTTTGTTTGTTTTTGTTTTGTTTTGTTTTATACAGGGTTTCCCTATGTAGCCCTGGCTGTCCTGGCACTCTCTGGCTTCAAACTCCTAGAGATCCTGCTGCCTCTGCCTCCTAAGTGCTGGGATCAAAGGCGTGTACTAAGGTCTATGTTACTGGCATGGATTTGCTAGCATTCTGCAGAGAGAGTACACATTTGTGGAGAGGTGGTATGATAGCCTTCCTTCTGCTGTTTGGTCCAGTGTTAAGCTATGCTGGTCTCATAAAGTAAGTTGGCAGTCGGCGGCCTTGTTTCTGTTTTCTGGAAGAATTTGTGTTGTAGATGGCTTTTAAAAAACTGTTAGAAGAAATCACTGGGTGTAAAACCCAGATCTAGGACTTCCTCCACTAAGGGTTCTAGTTTCCTGTCCCATTCTGGGCCAACTCCCTTCTTCCGAGCATGTTCCCATCTGGAGATTGAAGGAGCTGAGTCTCTTGCCTCTAGGCTCAGCCACCGTTTTCCAGTTATCCTCTGTTTTGTTATGAACAACCCTAAAGCTTAACATGTGCATTTTGCATGGGCCTCTGGCTCTCCTCCCTTATAGCTAGAAGCTAGAAAGAACTGGACTCGGGTTCCTGAAGGTTTATCACTCATCTCTGTGGCCATGTGTCAATGACCCTTATCCAGAAGGAGCCCCAGCCGGAGCATCTGCACCCGGTCTCCTCTGACTCTTGGCTTCCTCCTGTGGTCAATGGGCCATAACAGTGAGTGTCCTTCAAGAAAGCCACAGGACCATGTATGGCTGTTTGAACTGGGAAAACGCACAACTTCACTTCTGCCATATTCTTCATCACAAGCAAGCCACTGAGGCCAATGCGTCCTCAATGGGACAGAGATTAGACAGGACCATATGATGGGAGCAGTGCTGGAGACTATGTGCACGCACTTGGAACTGCTGCACATCTCTAGAGTTCAGCATGGAGGTCTTGTTTTTCATGCTTATCCTCACTATCCTAGGATGTGAGGCGGGGAGAGGCTGCTTGGGGCGGGACCGAAGGGAAGAGGTTTGAGCAGACGTGGGAGTTATGGAGAAGCTGCAGCCTGGTGGAAGAATGGGATCTTCTTTGGGCTTAAAAGTAAACAATTTCTTTTTTTCTAATTTCTAAAGTTACTACCTGAAAACACATGACCCACTGGTGTTTATACAAATTAAGATACAAATAAATGTCTGCAGAGCTGGGGAGATGGCTCATTTGATAAGGCAGTTGCTTTGCAAGCACAAGTCCCTGAGTTCAATCCCAGAACCCAAGTTTAAAAAGAAAAAAAAACTAAGCATTGTGGTGCACAGGTGTGACCCAACACTTGGGAGCTGGAGACAAGATGATCTCTGGGGGGCACTGGCCAGCCTGTTTAACATGTTTGGTCAGTTCCAAGACAGTGAGTGATCTCATCTCAGGAGGTGATACCTAAGGAACAACACCTGAAGTTGCTCTCTGGCTTGTGTTCATGCACACACATACACACACACACACACACACACACATATGCATGCATGTGTGTGTATGTGTGTACATATTCAAGTATACCTGCACACACAAACCTGCACACATATATGCACATACATGTATACACACACATATGCATGGACACCTGTACATGCACATACCTGCATACATATACACACACACATATGTACACACATGCGTGCATACCTGCTCACACACAGAGAGAATACTTACAGCACTTGCGGATATGTAGTATAAGCTCTTGCTGCAGCATGTGTGTACCTTGAGTGTGTCCTCCTGGGGTCCATATAATAGAAGCTTGGTCTTCACTGTGGCAGTGTTATGAATGAGTACCTTTAAGTGGGTCGACATGGGAGTCATGGTGGGGGGCATTCTCAGAAGGAACTGGCGCTGTTCTTGTGATATTCTGGGTTTTGAGAGAGGGCTGTTATAACAGATCAAGCCTGGCCCAAATGGCTTCCTTCTCTGTCATGTGATCTCTCTGTGTCCCACATGCTCCCATCATGATGTAATGTAGTCAGGGACCCTTTTCAGGACTGATACTGTTCTTGGACTTTCAGCATCCCAAACTGTGATCTAAATCAGTCTCTTTTCTTTATGAGCTATTCTGCCTTGGGTATTTTGTTATAGTAATGGAAAATCAGCTAAGACACCTCATCAGAATTTTGTTTTATTTTTTGAGAAGAGGTCTTACCACAGAGCCTAGGTTATCTTGGAACTTGATATCATCCTGTCTCCACCTTCCAAAAACTGGGATTACAGTGTGTACCATCACACATTATCAGCAGCCATTACGGACCATTACTTCTGTTTAGGGTGGTCTTCTGGATAAGGAACAATGAATTAGATCTTGAAACTCGTAGTGGCAACTGGCAGCCCATGCATGTGTCAGCTGATTTCAGTATGTCCCCAGTGTCCACTCTGGGCTTGGCAAAGAGCAGCCACTTATGTCTGTCAATCCATGACCAAAACCTAAGAATGGTTTTACCAAACAAGTGGGTAAGGGGATGGCACTTGCTTGCTTGTTGGCTTTGGTTTAGCTAGAAATCTTGGAGCTAGATCTCTGACTTCAGGTGTGACTGGTTCCCAGGCCCCAGTGGTAACACCTTTCCCCCAACCCTCTGTGCTAGGTGGTTACATGGTGACCTTGGACCATTCCTTATATACTTGGGCCTTGTGTAGCTCCTTTCCCATAGCTTTGCTCTGCTTTACTTTAAGCAACTGGACATTAGCAAGTATAGCTTAGTCAGAGACTTGCTTATCTTCTTGTGTTCTGAGAATATGGACCCTCTTGGAACCTAGCTGACCGGCTCCAAAGATGCTGAGTGATGAGAGGCCACTTGGGGAGAAGGCAGGTGAGACCACCTTAGACAAGCTTATAACTTGTAGACACAGGGAGCTCCTTCAGCTGTAACCATGCAGAGAGCTGCCAGGCTTAGCCCTGTCCACTCATCCAGACACCAGCAATCATAAGTGCTGAGTTAAGGTTAAGATTATATTGTTATGTGACAGTCAATACATAAAATACCCACTGTATGTAGTGTCATGACTGATGGTAACTCCAGGCTCACAAGTCCTGGGGAATGTCAGCACCTGTTAGTTTCCGAAAGTTGAGGCACTAGATGTTGTTTAACTAGTGGGTGACTATGTCTCCCCCAAACCTGTACTGCAGTTTAACCCCCATGGTAATAGTGTGAAGGGGCAGCAGCCTGGTCTATGTCACTGGGGAATGGCTTTGGGAGGTGACTAGGATTAGACTCAGGTTGGAGTCCTCATGGTTGATTCCCAGTGGCTTTCCAAGACAAGGGACAATGACTAGGCTGTTGTGCCTCTCTCACCACGTGTAGCTCTTGAGGATGCTCCCAGCAAGAAAGCTAGCACTAGCCACAGCCCTTGACCTTGGGCCTCCAGAACCAGGAGCCAAACAGACCTTTGTCTTTAGTAATTACCTAACCTACAAAATTGTATATTTTTAAAATATATGTTTGTGTGTGTGTGTGTGTGTGTGTGTGTGTGTGTGTGTGTGTGCAGGCATGCATATTCTTCATGGCATGCATGAAGGTCAGAGGACATTTTGTAGGATTCGATTCTCTCCTTTCTGTTGTTTCTGCCCTGCTGTGTAGTCCAGGCCGTTGACCTAAGAAGATTCCCTTGTCTCTCCTCCCATCTCTCTGTAGGAGTTTTAGGTGAGTGCCACCATGCATGGCTTTTTTCTTCTCTATTTTAATAGACACCATTTTTGTACTTATAATTAAAAACACACATTTATAAGTGTACCTACATTCCTCTGGCAAAATTAAATTCCTTCTATTAAGGAGACTTGCTTTTTCATAGGAAGAGAATTCAAGACTTGTTTGGTAGATGACAAGAGGTATGCAGTCTTTCCGTAGATATAGGGATTTTTTTTTTTTTTTTTTTTTTTTTTGTGATCCTAGAAACTGAACTCAGGATCTTGTGTGTGTTAGACAAGCTATCTACCACTGAGCTAAACCCCAACCCCAACCCCCTTCTGTAATAACCAATCACCGGACTTAGAGCTATATTTGAATCTGATTTTGTATTTGTGATTTCTTTTTTTTTCATACTTTATTTACATTTCAAATGTTTTCCCCTTTCCAGATCTCCCCTTTGGAACCTCCCCATTCCCTCCCCCCTCCCCCTGCCACTATGGGGGTATTCCCTCACCCACCCACCAATCCACTCTCATCTTATAGGTTCAGGAGACTAGACTCAGGCCACCCAGCTTGCACGGTAAGTGCTTTTATTGACTGATCCATCTCACTGGCCTCCATGTTGTGTTATTAGTAATGGAAAGCAGACTGATTAACAAATCACCCACCAAGAGCATGTTGACATGGGATGAATGAACACTCATGGTGAGCCAAGTGCAGGAAAAAACAAAACAAAACAAAACAAAAAACAACTCAAAGAGCAAATAGATAAAGCCAGAGCTTGGGACATTAAGGGACAAGGGTTTCAAGATGGCAGTCTAGTGGAAGGGTGGAGATGTCGATAGGGGATGGCCTGGAAACAGGAATTAGCACCCTTGGGCTGCTGACAGTGAAGAAAGGCTGCTGGAAGGGAGCAGGCATCCCATTCAGAGACAGATGGATGTTTTGACCCAAAGCCAGTTTGCCCAGACTCCAAATGTGTTCTAGCTCTTTCTCCTTGGATTAAAACTTCAGTTTTATTTTTAAAGAATGTGTCCAGGTGTTTCTGACTCATGAATATGTAAGTCTTCGTTGCGTGTGAGTTCCATATATGGTGTGTGTGTGTGTGTGTGTGTGTGTGTGTGTGTGTGTGTGAAGGGTTGTCTGAGGCATATATTTGAGGCCACGTTTGTCTGTGGCTGAGTCCTGTCAGACTTCAGCAAGGTTTCTCACCTCTAGCCTGCTCAGCCCAGCAGAGAATCTGTATAGCAGTTTGTGACCAGAAGCCAATGGGTCCCAGGGTAGAGAGATGTCCAAACTGCTTAGTGTGGCTGTCTCTACTTGAGCACACACAGTTGTCCCCGGTTCTTTGAAGAGGCTATGCAGCCTTGAGCTTGTTGATGACAAAGTTGGAGGGACAGTTTGTTCTGGATGATTTGACACATCAGGCATCCGGGCCAGCCACCTCTCGGAAGTAGAAGTAGGGTAGGAAATGTATTCCTGGCAGTGGAAGGTGCCCCAGCAGCCTGCTGGGGCTGTCAGGGGCCCAGAGAGGGAGACAGGGCTTCCAGCACAATAGACAAAGACCAGACCAGACCAGGCTCCTCCTAGTGGGAGCAAGAAGGCTGGGTCCGTGACCCTGTGAAAACATCTGGACAGCTGTGGAAGGCTCCCATTCCTCCAAGGACGCTCCACCCATTTCTTCACCCGCTCAGCAGGAAAAGTTCTTTAAGTGGGGTTTCTTCAGGTGTGAATTTGCCTCACACCAGCCCAAGGTTGCCTCCCCGTCCATCACTCTGGGGACCTCCTTTCTCTGGCCTTTTCTTGTGACTTCACACCCCCCTTCCCTCTTGACTTTGGATCTTCTGCTGCACCATATGCTCTACCAAGAGTCCAACATTTTGACATTGCGACATTGAAGTTGTCATCTGCAAAGTTCACACTTAAGACCTGCGCAAGCAAGTTACAAGAAAAATCCCCCCCAAAAGAAAATTTCATAATATTTTAAGTAAGTTGATGATTTTGTGTTGGGCCACATTCCTAGCTATCTAGGGCTGCTTGTGATCCATGGACCACAAGGTGGACATGCCTGCCAGGGACGAGTCAGCTTGTACTCTTTGCCCCCTCCCCACTCTGACTCTGACTGCCTCAGTCCAGCCTACCACTGCACCCTGGAAAGCCAGAACAAAATGGCCATCTTTGTAGAAGGCAGAGACTTGAAAACATGAGGGCAGAGAATAATGTTGCATGACATTATGAAATAGGCAGAGGCCTAGAAGACAATAGAACAGAGGCATTCCTTAAGTCTGTTAAGACTGTTAAGACTGAGCCTCTGCCAGACGGGGCACCATGATGCTGATATCACCCTCCGTTGTAGTCTTGAGTTTGAACCCATAATGTAGGAGTTCAAATCTTTCATGGGATGCTGGATCCTCTGTGTATGTGTCCCTTGAGCTCAGAAGTGGAAGTACCCCATCACAGACTTTTAGCCCCTCCACCTCCCATTTCTATACCTGTATCTGGACTCCTTTATTACAAATGTCAGAAGCCTAGCTTACAGTGGCTTCAATATCAGAAAGTGTCTATTGAGCTCAAGTTTGCTGGTTACAGGCACAGTGACACCCTCTGTGCTGTGTGTGTGAGAGTGAGTTTGTATATGTGTGTGTGTGTGTGTGTGTGTCTGTATGTGTCTCTTTGTGTGTCTGTGTGTATGTGTCTCTGTCTCTGTCTCTCTCTGTCTCTGTGTGTGTGTCTGTATGTGTCTCTTTGTGTGTCTGTGTCTCTGTCTCTCTGTCTCTGTCTCTCTCTGTCTCTCTCTGTCTCTGTCTCTCTGTCTCTCTCTCTGTCTCTGTGTGTGTGTCTGTGTGTATGTGTCTCTGTGTCTCTCTCTG
>JADRCH010012056.1:0-32332 GCA_019843965.1 Rhynchomys soricoides
GCCATATAGCATCACAAGAATGACAGGGCTGCACAATCCAATATCCTAAGAGAGCACAGCATTGCTGACACATACAATACATTGCTGTAATTGTCCTATCTTACTCTTAGTAATCATGAATCTCTTTCTCTTTTTCTATCTGGTGATCTTTAGCATATGTGCAGAAAACTATCGTTTCTATAGGATTTGATGCTATTTGCGGTTTTAGGCATTCACTAAAGCTTGTGGCATGAATCCTTGCAGATGAGGGAGGACCTCTGAGCAATGTTGACATAGTTAGAGTTGTTGGTCATGCCCTGCATTCTGTCTTGGGAGGCTCTGACTTTTGGTTTTAGTTGGGTCTAGCCACTGAAGTGCACATTCTCTGGTGTGCAGCCCCCATAGGCTTTTAACGAATACATTGTCATATATTCCCCTCTGTTTCATACAGGCAGGCTCAGCATCCTGTGTGACCTCCTGGACTCAGTATCTTCCTCTCCGCAACCTTTCTCAAACATAGACCTGATTTCTATCAGAATAGGTTTTGAGGACATTTGTGTATATATTTAGGTGCATACAGGTATATGTGTGTGCATGCATGCTTATGTATGCACATGTACTTGGAAGTCAGAGGTCAATCTCAGCTGTCATTCTTCAGAAGCACAATACCTTGGTTTTTGTTTTGTTTTTTGAGACACTCACTGGGTCCTCAGGTCCACTGATTTGGCTAGGCTGGCTTCCCAACAGACTCTAGGGACCTACCTGTCTCTGCTTTTCCAGCATTGGCATTGCAAGCACCTGGCTTTTTACACGGATGTCAGAGCTTGAGCACAGGCCCTCACGCTTGCATAAGAAGCATTTTAACAACTGAACTGGACCCATTGCTCCCAGGGCCTGGCTTTAGGAGGCATGAAAGTTGTTTGGAAGTAGAAGTCACCCTGCTTTGGCTTAGAGCTAGTGGATACTAAGATTGGAGATACACCCAACACTTCCCTCCTAGTCTCAATTTCCCCATCTGTAAATGGGTATGACCAGGAGAGTTGAAGGTTGCTAGCACAGAGCCTGCCACATACAAATCTTTAGTCATGATGATACCTCAACGATGCTCGCTGTCACCATCAGCATCAGAAGCTGCTTGGCGTTTGAGGCATCGGAGAAACACTGCACCTACAACCATTGTAGCGATGAGACTTGTGTACATCTTACTCCTTGAGGGAGGAAGGAGGGCAAAGAATGTGTAACAACATTGTTTGGTCCCTAGTAGGCCTTTCTTCGGATGTTTATGAAATCTATGTACCACGATCCTGCAGTGGAATGTTCAGGAGAGGACAGAATATCTTTCTTTGTTTTTTTTAATAAAGTTCTCCATTGAATATAATAACACATGCCTGTAATCCCAGCACTAGGATAGCAGGAGCTGAAGGAATTCGAAGTGATCCACTGCTACCCAGAGACTCTGAAGCCTTGATTATATGAAATGCTGACTCAAAATTTAAAAAAAAAATTGAGCATGGCAGCACATACCTTTAATCCCAGCACACAGGAGGATGAGGCAGGCAGATCTCTGAGACTGAGGCAGCCATCTCACCAAAGGAGTTCCGGGACACCAAAGGCTACAGAGAGAAACATGTCTTGATAATCAAAACACAAAAAACAAACCAAGAAAAACACCACTGCAGCCTCAAACATATCCCTAACCTTAACCCTGACCCTGACCCTGACCCTGACCCCAACCCCGACCCTAACCTAACGCTAACCCTATCCCTAACACTAACACTAACCCTAACCTAACCCTAACCTAACCCTAACCGTAACCCTAACCCTAACCGTAACCCTAACCCTAACCTAACACTAACCCTAACCCTAACCCTAACCCTAAACTACATGCACGCACGCACGCACACATGCAGGCACACCCTTTCATGATTTATTCTTGGGGATTATTTTGGAGAAAATTCCCTAGAGTAGGAATTTTCAGCCAAAAGATAGAAATGTTTTATGGCTTTATTTACAATGCTTCACAGAAATAAATCATTGCACACTTTTATTGTTGTTTTCTTTTTGTCTTTGAACAAGGGTCCCACTGTGTAGTCTAGGCTGATCTGGAATTCCTGGGTTCAAACAACCCTCCTGCCTCAGATGCCAGAGCAGATTTATTTGTTTGTTTGTTTGTTTGTTTGTTTATTATTTTACTTATTCACTTTATAGGCTCAGCTCAATTCTTTTTAAAAAGATCGATTTTTATGATTTTAAATTGTGAGATGAAAGATATTTTCCAGGCCATGAAAAGTGCTCTTAATAGGTTCTAGATTCAAACTGTTGGTCCTGGGCTGCTCCCAGCCAGAGGCAGCTTGGGCTTGGCTGGGGTCCCATGTCTGTGAAACCCCAACTTGATACTGTTAGGGAAAAAAGGGTATGGGTCTGGTAAGGTGACCCATTGGGTAAAGTGCCTGCTATCTAAGCACAAGAACCTGAGTCTGGATCTCCATCACCCATGTAAGAGCCTAGTGTGGCCACCCACACCCGTAACCTCAGCACTCAACACCCAGCACTCCCCAGCCAGCCAGTCTAACCAAAATATTGAGCTGTCGTTTCAGTGAGAAAATTAAGGCAAAGATACCTTCTGTCCTCTGGTTTCTATAAACATACAAATGTGTGCAGCACACATGCACACATATATACACAAGGAGTCCTTGTTAAAGCATTGAATGGCAGCATCAACTCTAAATAAATCATAGCAAGTGGGATTTAATAGCCAAGGACCAAGGTGGTCAGTCAGTAGATCAAGTATTAACCAAAGGGGAAGTCTGTCTTAACTCACCAAACAGGACTGGACTTCTGCTGAAGACAGGCCAGGGTGACCAGATATCATCTGGGGGCTGATGGAGAGTGAGGAACCCCACCAGGATTCTGGAATGGTCAGATACCAAGGCTGGGGTGGGTGCTGGGAGTGCGTGCTAAAGTGACATAGCAGGGTTTGTGTCTAGCACTGAGTTTTACAAGGAAGCACAAATGGGCTCAATAGAAGCTCAGAGGCTTGATTTTCTTAGACCAAGCATAGAACCTTGCCCCTCCCCGCCTTGTTCTCCTTTCTTTTCTACAGCACAGAACTTAAAAAAATTACCTCTCGGGCTGGAGAAAGCACCCTTCAGTAGTAAGGCATGTACTTAGCATAAACCTAGATGCTATACCCAGCACTACAAAAAGATAGATAGATAGACAGACAGACAGACAGACAGGCAGGCAGATAGATAGATAGATAGATAGATAGATAGATAGATAGATAGGCAGGCAGACAGACAGACAGGCAGGCAGGCAGATAGATAGACAGACAGGCAAATAGGCAGGCAGATAGATAGACAGACAGGCAGGCAGGCAGGCAGGCAGGCAGGCAGGCAGATAGACAGACAGACAGACAGACAGGCAGGCAGGCAGGCAGACAGACAGGTAGGTAGGTAGGTAGATGATAGAAAATACTTTTCAACTTTAAAAAAGGTTTTGTGTGTGTGTGTGTGTGTGTGTGTGTGTGTGTGTGTGTGTGTAGGCAAGCAGAGGGTGTCAGATCCCCTGGAGCTGGAGTTACAAGTGGTTGTGAGCTGCCCAATGTCAGCCCTCTGTAAGAACAGCACACACTTTTAACTACTGAACCCTCTCTTCAGTTCCTAAATTTGCATCTTTATGTTTGAACCTGAAGCTCCTACACTGGTAAATGCACTATATAACTCAAGTTAACAGATTAGTACCTTTGCTTTAAGGGTCACTAACTAATACCCCCACCCCGCCACTGCTGCTGCTACCCACATGCCAAAAGAAGAAGAGTTAATGTCCTCTGTATCCTTTCAAAACTTAAGCCTGGCTCATCCGGGATGAGACGGCGTGCCAGTCACTTTTCTCTAAACCTAGCTTCTTCCAAGCTTGCATCCCCTCACTTGGGGTGACTTTAATTCTGGCCTCAGAAGTTGCCCTATGACTGGGTAGCTCAATGATGCAGGATGCGCTTAGCCAGTCCTGGATTCAATTCCCATCAACCAAAGATTTGCCAGGAAGTCAAATCAGGCCATGAGCACACCAGAGCTGTCCTGTGAGTTACCACTGTAGCATGCCATCCCTGTGGTATTGCTTTTCTTCTCTCCCATGTCCAGCACAGGACTGGGTATGCATAGGGACTTTTGTTAAATTCTACTGAACCGAATTATCTAGGCCAAGGATCCCCTGGGAGGGAAGAAAGGAAAATGTCATAGTTAATTAGGCCAGGATTCCCACATCCAAGGCTATGGTATGGACGGTTTGTGGAGCTCTCTGGGTGAAGAGAGGACAGCTCTTGGGAGCCCAGAGAGCTGCTGCAAGGGCCTGTTTTAATCCACCCCTTCTCCAAAGCCTCTTTTATCCACCCTCCCTTTGGCTTCCCTTGCCTGGCAGGAAGCCAGCTCTGTTCCTTTTCCTATTGTGTTTGAATGTGGAGTAACACAGCAGAGACCTGCCGCCTTCTGTTGAGTCATCCGAAATATTCAGAAATCTTCAGTGTTTATGATCGCTTTTCTTCTCATTAGGGAACCACCTGAAGAATTTAATGACTGTTTAAGAGTGGTCCGCAAAATATCACTGCCACTATAGGGCATTTAGTACCACTGTGGAGTTTTCCACTTCTCTGTTCTGCAACTGATCTTCTCCCCCCACATTTTGTCTTCTCGGTTCAGAAGTTGGATGGAGTCGCCAAGCTCAGGACAGTTCGAGAAGCCCCCTCTGAGTGCATCTGTCCCCCTGGTAAGTGATGGTCCATTCCCCACTGCCTCCTGATCTCTGGAGGCCTGGCCTTTCTCTCTGCCATATGGTTGTAAAATGTTCAGGTCATCCTCAATCAAGAGCATGGTCTGGTGATCCAGGCTGAGGCCCTCTGGGGACCATCCTGGCACCCTTTCCTTCTTAGCAGTTGGTTTGACAAAGATTCCAGCCACATGGGCTGCTGTGTTTTGATCAGTGGCATTGAGGTGCTCAGGGACTATTAACCGCGGCCTTGAAGAGAGGCTGAGAGGTGGGGAAGGACTAGCCCCTGAATGTGTCTTCAGAATGACTGGAAGGGGCTACCCTTTCTGCTCCGTGATTGCTGCACGCTGAATTCTGACTGGTAAAGGAAGGAAACCATTAGTGAGCCTGCACCTTGTTTTTGCTGTTGCTGCTTTGTATAGAGAAAGAAGATGGTACCAGAAGAGTCAATCTGGGACATCTAGGTAATCAAGTCTCTCTGTTATGCTGGTGTAGAGTGGAAGGGCCATGATTAAAACCAGGGCTTCCAAGAGTCCCATCCAATGGCTCGAGTCCAGATGCAGAGTGGGAAGGAGAGCACGGAGTGCTGTGTGACCAAGTCTAGGGATTTAGAGTAGAGTGTCCACCTGGGCTTTCAGGTTAGACGGCACCTTGCATAGGATGCCATGCCACAGGGGGAGAGGATCGTGGCAATGTGTCTCATGCTAGAAGGGTTTTCTCTGGGGGTGTGTGTATGTTATGTGTTTATACACATGTATGTGGAGGCCAGAGTTTGGTGACCGGTGTCTTCTTCAGACACTGTCCTCCTGAGTTTTTGAGACAGGGTCTCTTACTCAACTTGGAGCCATGCTGGCTAACCAGGAGCTCCAGGACCCACTTGTGTCTGCCTCCCCAACGCTGGGATGACAGTGAGTGCTAACCCACAGAGCTTCTTACATGGGATCTGAACCTGGGTCCTATGCTTGTGAACCTAGCCCATCATCAACTCCCCATCTCCCCAGCCCCGAGGGTGGCTTCTGTAACTGGACACAGGCAAGAGCTGAAACTGTGCCCCCATCAGCACCTGCAAGTTCACTTCAAGGCTCCTAGAAAACATTCATGTCTTAGGTTAGGAGCTTCTTCCACAACGGTGGATCTGATGGGAAATCCTGTCTCTGGATTCTGGAAGATTTTACGATTGAATTTAAGCCTTTAGTCGACACTGAGGTTCTAACGAGGAAAAAGAATGTGGCCGCTAGTGACATTTGTGGGTCAGAATTAAGAAAATCTATTTAAATGGGGGAAAATTTAGACCCATAAGTGAAATTTTTTGGATGATTTATAAAATATGTAAAATGAGGTTATTTTTCTTCTCTTCCTTCATTCTTTCTGTTACATTATGTCTAGTCCATCTCCAAGGGCTCTCATGTACGGGCTAACCAGGGATTCAGCCAAACAGAGGCCATTTCCCAACCACTACAACCTCACAGCTACTTGTGAATTATAGGTCACCTTGAGAAGATTTAAATATACAGCCAGTGGTGCATAGCCTAGACGAATCTAATGTATGTGCAAATGCAATGTAAATGTACGCGCAAATACAATGCTGTACTATATAAAGGACTTAAACACCATGCAGCAAGATGGACAGAATAGTTGAAGCAGTCTCCCATGGATTCCAAGGGACTCTTTTATATTCATGTGATCTATGTGAGTGTGAGGTTTCTTAAGATTAATTTATTCGTGTGTGTGTGTGTGTGTGTGTGTGTGTGTGTGTGCAAGCACATGCAGATGCCTCCAGAATCCAGAAAAAGGTCCCCTGGGGTTGGAGTTATAGGTGGTTATAAGCCACCTGATATGGGCGCTGGGAATAAAACTCTGGTCCTCTGGAAGAGTATCGAGTACTCATAACCACTGAGCCCAGCCCCTGTAAGTGTGTCTTTAAACTGGGATGCATAGCCATTCATGAGATATAGTTTCACAGTTTACAACCAGCATTTTGAATTTCTAAGCTGTTATGGAGTGGAATAGAAGACCCTAAGGTAAAAGTTTGGTTATTGATATTTGTAGGTGTGGCCTACAATGAGACCATTGTTTGCCATGCTTGCTAAAAGAATGTTCACAGTCTCAAATATGGAAGAGAGATGGAGAGAAGAGGAGGAGGAGAATGAGAAGGAAGAGGAAGAAGAGGAGGAGGAGGAGGAAGAGGAGGAGGAAGAGGAGGAGGAGAAGGAAGAAGAGGAGAAAGAGGAGGAGGAGGAGGAAGAGGAGGAAGAGGAAGAGGAGGAAGAGGAGGAAGAGGAGGAGGAAGAGGAGGAAGAGGAAGAGGAGGAAGAGGAGGAAGAGGAGGAAGAGGAGGAGGCAGAGGCAGTGAGTGAGGCGTCCTTCTGTTGTCCTGAGGATGTCTGGCTGCAATGCTGTAGTTAATGCAACTCTAGGGATATAGCAGCATGTCTCACAGGCCCACTGCCTGACTGGGTCCACATCCTGTCGCCCCCAGCCTAAGTTCTAACTTAAGCCTTCTGAGTCCTTCATGAACACAAAGCCCCCGTAGTCTGGCATGCATTGCCTGAGACCAGAAAAGCCCTTCACTGCAGCACCAAGGGCCTGCATTTGCTCCCCCCCTTCAAAGCTCTGATCAAAGGGCCCTGCAGACTTTAGGACTCTGGAGACTCAGAAAGCCCTCTGTAGCATGGATCCCCATCTGATCTGAGACACTGGTAGGTCATCACCCAGCTCCTTCCCATGCCCCAAGGAAACAGTATAATCTTTTGTCAGGTCCTAGCAGAGGGCAGGGCAGATAAGCAGGGCCAGAGAGGGGCAGTGCTTTGTGTGTTGCCTGTTGTAAGCATTGCCTGTTGTGAGTTGGCTGTGCAGGCACTGAGCAGCAGGGTGCAGCAAGCAGGAAGATGGTCCATCCCTTGTGCCCAGGTCTATTGTGGAAGGACTTTCAGGGCTGTGCTGAATAGGCTCTGTGGCTTTTGATGGGTGAAGGAATCTTGAACCTTCACCTCATCTATAAAATGGCATAGTGTATCTGAATGGTTTCCTCAAAAAGATACGTTCAAATTTTAGAGTTTAGTTCCTGGGAATAAGTCTTTGTTTGAAAATAGTGTCTTTGTAGCCCCCAGCACTTCCTTATCTGGTAGAGGATGTTCTTTCAAGACCCCTCATGGATGCCCAAAGTTTTAGATAGTATCTAATCCCATATGTGTGTATGCAATTCCTCACATATCAAATTTACATAATTGATATATGTAAATGCACTTTTTTCTCCACATACATGCTATGCTGGCTAGTCATATGTCAACTTAACACAAACTAGAGTTATCTGAAAGGAGGAAAACTCAATTGAGAAAATGACTCCATAAGATCCAACTGTAAGGCATTTTCTTAATTAGTGATTGCTGGGGGAGGACCCAGGCCATTGTGGGTGGTGCCATCCCTGGGCTGGTGCTCCTGGATTCTATAAGAAAGCAGGCAGAACAAGCCAGTAAGCAGCACCCCTCCATGGTCTCTGCATCAGCTCCTGCCTCCAGGATCCTCCACTGCTTAAATTCCTGTCCTGACTCCCTTCAAAATGTCTTATCATGCTCTCTTTATCTAAAGGAAGCACTTTGTAGCTTTCCTTGAAATGTCTAAATTGTCAGCTCAGTGCTCTTGCACTGTGGGGCTAATGCTAAAATAAGGGTCCTGAGCATCAGCACTGAGGTACCATGACAACCAATGTGGTACCTCAGGTAGTTGCTAGGCAACTAGCAGGGGGTGTGGCATATATGGCGTGGATGCGCAGAACAAAGGGGTGGTTCATGAACTCAGGATGGCTCATCCTGAAAAGGAGCAGGATGATGGGAGACTTCGCCGCACCACTCGGAATGGTGTGTGGTTTGACATCACTGATTTCTGGAATTTTCCATTTCATATTTCTGGACCTTGGTTGAGAGTGGGCAGTTGAAAATGCAGAAAGTAAAATCTCAGAGATGAGGGGGGCTTGTTTTACAATAATTAGGATTAGGATCTTGCAATGATATCCTCCATGATTAGCCAGTTTTCTGATCCTGCTAGCCTCTATCTAGCCTTCCAGACCTATGATCAGGTTAAATGTGGGTGAAGTTTAAAAATATTTGTCTTTGGATGGAGAATAAAATACAACATAATAAACAATTTGAAGTTCTCAAAATGTTATGCTAGAGCACAGTCCTCTCAGTCCCCCACTACTGGATCCCCCCGCCCCCCATTTCAGAGACCCCCTCCTCGGGTTTCTGTATGCCCTTGTGATTTAAATGTGATGTGTTCCCCAGAGGATCGTGTGTTTAGACACTCACTTCCCAGCAAATGGTGCTGTTCAGGGAGGTTGAGGAACTTTTAGATGGTGGAGCCATGCTGGAGGAAGTCCATCTCTAGAGGTGGGTCTTGAGTCTGGCCCTCCTTGCTCTGTTGGCTGTCTCCTTTAGTGCAGAATCAATATGAGCAGCCAGTTTCCTGACCTTGCTATCAAGTCCTCCATGCCTTGTGTCATGCTTCACAGACATCTAGCCCTCTGGACCTGTGAACCACAATAAACTCTTCCTTAAGCTGTTTTTGTCAAAATATTTTATTGAAGCAACAGCAAAGACACTTATAAAGATCAAGGGCAGTCTGACCTTGTGAAACATCTGTGATGCTGTATGTTTGCATTATCTAATAGTGAAGTTGTAACTAACCACACATCACTTTAAAAAAATATTTACTTTATTCTTTAATTATTGGGTGTGGGGATGGATGCGCACATGAGTTGCAGGTGCCTGTGGAGGCCAGAAGAGGGCGCTGGGAACAAAGTCAGGTCCTCTGCAAAAGCAGTATGTGCTCTTCCCCCAACTCGGATCTCCATCTCCTCTCATAGGACTTTTGAGCCCTTGAGATGTGACTTGTACAGCTGAGGACCTGAATTTTAAGATTTATTTTCTTTTAACTAATTTTCATTTAAATCACCATGTATGGCTGATTGCTGCAGCATAGAAGAACCTGTTATGGAGGTAATTTACATACGTACATACATACATTTACATATGCGTACACAACATTTACATATGCAGAGAGAGACAGAGAGAGAGAGAGAGAGAGAGAGAGAGAGAGAGAGAGAGAAAGACTCATAGCTCAGACTGGCCTTGAACTCACTATGTAGCCAAGGACAACCTTGCGCTCCTGATCTTCCTACTTCTGTCCCCTGGCTAGGGTTGGTGAGGAAGAGTAGTGCACGCGCGCGCGCGCGCACACACACACACACACACACACACGTATGTATGTATGTATATCCCCAATTATCATGTGTCAGGCATGTCTGTGTGCCATCTCTAGCTATTTCAGCACTGTTGGATCCTGTGTGGTTTGCCATGTACTGCTTTCTGGGTTTGCGGTTTCTCTTGGGTATGATCTCAGTCTTATAACATGTGATATCATAACTCATATCATATCATATAGAGCTAGCGCTACCTCATCTTGGTTCAGCAACAGGATCCTGTCACAGGGATGAGGTGCCCTGAGATGTACTCAGCCCATTTACCCTGTGGGACATGTGAGATTTTTCCCATCCTGTGTCCTTACAGAATCTATAAGGTCTATAATATAGACCAAGCTGCATCCATCCTGTAAGGGAGAAATGAAGGCCTGCATATCACCTTGTTAGCTGACTCTGGCTTTGTCTGAAGCTTTTCCTGCATCAGGAGTTGCTTCACACCTGGGTTAGGTTGGGATGGAAGGACAGATGCCTTCTGTTTGTGGAGAAGTTGACCAGGTTGACAGCAAAGTGTGCTCTGTGAGACTGGGCCTGCTCTGGGCTGAGAATAACCATGATGCAGTGTTCCTCCCATGGGATGGCTCTGGGCCAGCACCTTAAAGCCTGAAAAGCCTGGGTTCAAATCTTGACTCTTCATGGCTCACCCTGTGGGTCATGGAAACAGGGTCCACCTTGGTTTGTTCGATGCTCGTTTGGCATGAGAGCATTGATAGATTCTGACCATCCTTCATGAATAATGCAACACTGGAAACACATCAAGCCTGTACCTAAAGTGCAGGGTTCAGAAACGGATCTGGTTTCAGGTGTGCCTGAGCTCAGGGACTGTCCTCACCACTCAGCTTCTGTCTCTGTCCTTCTCAGACTGCCTTTCCTCAGGGTGCTTGCTCTGTAGGAAGGTGACCGCCAATAGCAGTAACTAGGCCAGTCCTGATTAGCACCACCCAGATAAGCACTGCCCTTCCTCACCAGCCCTATAACTGGAGACTGCAAGGTATTGTGGGCTGAACTATGAGAGTTCTTCAATTCATACTTGAAATCTTAACCCTTCTCTCTGCCTCAGAATGAGATTATATTCAGAGAGTGGTACTTAAGGTGAAATGAGGCCATGAATGTCTGTTCAGAGGAAGTGATTTGGAGAACATATACATGTACACACATACTCATGCACATACATATACATAAATGCACATGTATACACATGCACATGCATATAGGTATACACATATATACATGCATGTATACACACGCTCATGCACACACACGCATATATGTACATACATACACATGTATACGCAAGCACATGCAGATAGGTGTGCACATATATATATGCATGCACATACATACTCGTGAACACATACATACAAGTAAATACGCACGAACACATGTGCACACATACACATACATATATACATATACACATACACACCTGCTGCTATGAGGGAGAGTTGACTACTAGAAACATGATATAGGGGAGAGTGGCTACCCTAGGAAGATCGGAGTTCTGTTCCCAGAACAAGAGAAAATTCATGCAGCTAGGCAAACAGTAAATGACCCATCAGGCTTGCAACGTGGCAAATGTCTAGATGGCTCTTACGTGGCAGTAGGCAGATTCTGGGTTTGGCCAAAGATCAGCTCTACTTCAGGCATTCAAGGACTTTGTTTGCCCTCTTTAAATTTGCTATGTAGTAGTTGCTGGCCTTCCTGCTTCTGCTTCTGAGTCTAGTACTTTACATGTGTGCGGTGTCCAAGGCTTGCATTTGTAAACAAGCGTTCTAAGGGTACTTCATGGGATCATGTCAAGATCGAATGCATAAATGAATACCTCGGACAGCCTCTCCTCCACATCTCATTAACTGAGATCCATGTGGTCAGCCAGAGATGGAGAGGGGAGAAGGTATAGACATTGTCTGGGAATGCTCTGGAAGGAAAGAACAAAAGGTTGGCCAGTTATACCAGCATGTTCTCCTGGGATATGGGTGAGACAATATGGTTGACCAAGGAGTAAGGGAGACAGACAGGAAGAGAAATTACAAGGCTGGACACCATTCAGTCAGATGCTGCTGGAATCCGGAAGACCTGCGCACAGCCTGTCACTTCTGTCCCCTCAGGCTTGGTTCTAATTAGACTCCACCTGCCTGGGCAGTCTTAGGAACTTTCTGGAAAAGTGGTAATCTTCGTCCTTGTCTCTTTGTGCCTTTCTGCATTGCTGTGTGGTATCCCAGGGATGCTGCTTGTGGCCTCCAGATGCTGTGCGCTGAACTTACACATGGGAGTTGGGGGGAGGGGGTGGTAAGCCATTTCCCGGAAGGAACAGATACATCAGAGGTAGAAATTCCCCACTCAAGAGAGGTCCTTGGTCCTATGAAGGCTCGATAGATGCCCCAGTGTAGGGGAATCAAGGGTGGGGAGGCAGGAGTGGGTGTGGGTGGGTGGAGGTACACCCTCATAGAAGCAGGGGGAAGGGGGATGGGATAGGGGGTTTCCAGGAGGGGGGAAACTAGGAAAGGGGATAACATTTGAAATGTAAATAAAGAAAATATCCAATAAAAAAATAAAAATAAAAATAAAAAAAAAAAGAAAGAAAGAAAAAGAAATTCCACACTCGTGTGGAAGCCCTCATGGAGAGTAAATTCTCTTTAAACACCAAGCATGGTGTGGAAAGAGCCCGCGAGGTTGGCTGTAGTTTATGGAGCCTGTTCCTCAGTGAAACGTGAGTGGTAAAGCCATTGGTGGTCGGGTTTTCATTCCATTGGTGTGGAGTAAGAATGAGCTTAGGGAAGGGGGCTTGAGCTCTTCAAACAAGAAATTCTGTTCATTCGACACATTTTTGAATATATATATATATATTCCCCCTGGGAGTGGTAAATCTCAGTTGACTTGACTTTTTGGAAAGATTGAGTGCCTATAAAGGTGTTATCTAACTGCAGTGGACAGAGCTGAAGGTGACCTTTGAGTCTGATCTATCTCCCTCCCTCCCCCTCTCCTCTCTCCCTCTCTCCTCCCACCTTTCCTCCCTCTTTACCTTTTCTTTCTTCCTTTCTTCCTTTCTTTCTTTCCAGAGCTAGATGTTAAACTTGGGGCCTCACACATGCTGGGACAGCATCCCAGATCCACGTTTTACAGTTGCTGAACTCTTTTCTCTCTTTTTGAGACAGGCCTCCTGGTGCAATCCTGGCTCAACCTGATTTTGCAAGCCTTCTGCCTCAGCTTCTCTAGTGCTGGGATTATGGGGTGAGCAACCATGCCCGGCAGTAATTTTTAATTTTTTCTGTGCTGGGGACTGAATCCAGGGCCTTGTGAGTGCTGAGCAGGCAATCTGACTCTGAGCTTTCCTTCCCTCCTCCCTGCAGTGGTGCCGGGGATAGAACCTAGGACCTTGTAGATGCTAGGCAAGCAATTCAACCCTGAGCTAAGCTCTCATCCCTAATGTGTGTGCACATGGACGTGTGTGCTGGAACTCTCTGGAGGGTGATGTCATCACATCTCCTGTACTCTTCTGTGCACAGATGTAAGTCTATTTGATTATTTGCTTAGTTACTCATTCATATGTCCAGTCCTGGTTAGGGTGACATATTAAGATTGTTAGAAACCGTTGCAATCCCATCCTTAGAAGAAGATGCTTCAAGTTGTAGAATCAATCAACTGAAAAATGGAGTAAACTTGCATACTACAAAGAAAAGTCCTACAGAAATTACAAGGAGACGTTGCCACAGGCCAGAGGATCTATACAGACAGGTCGGTTTGTGGAGAGCAGAGTCCTTCCTTGGGAAGGTGGGAACTGGATAGAGTCTTGAAGACTGCTTGGCCTGTTAACCAGCTTGCATAGGGTCACAGGTCCCTGAGGCCTGACATCCTGAGCAAGATAAAATGGAAGCATGAAGGAATGGTTTAAACTCTCATTGAAAGGCAGCTGTGAGGGTTAAGGTGAGCTGAGAGCTAGCAGGGAGTGAGGCAGTGTCCTGTGGGTCGAACCACAGAAGTGTCTGAGTAGAGTTTATCTCCAAGAGGGGGACCCTAGAAACAGCAGGAGGTCAGACTGGATTTGCAGATCTGGGTCCTTCACAGAGGCCCCTAAGAGGGTGCTCAGGGCAGGCATCTTCTCAGTTTGATCACAGTCACATCCCCTGAGCCTAGAGTGGTGCCTGATTTGTGGAGAAGCACTGAGAAACATCTGGCAATGGCCTTCACTGAGGAGGTGAAGGAGGGTCATGGGCACTGATGAGGAGAACAGCTGCAGAGGCACCAGGACCTGTGGTACAGAGTCACAAACATGAGAAGCAGACGGAGATCATGGGAGCTGCAGGCCTGGGGAGAGGTGGGGAATGGGGAGGTGAGGGATGGGGAGGTGGGGGTGGGCTTGGGGTGGAATGAGAGGCGAAGATCTCCCTGACCTGAAACAGGACTGGGTTGGAGGAGACTTGGTGAGCATAGTTTGGGGCTGTGGTTTTACAAACTAATTTGTAGATTCACTGACGAGTGGAAATTGCTAATTAGAAGTCTTCTCTCGCAATGTCGTCTAGCCACTCCCAGTCTCTTAATTATCGAATGTGCCCAGCACCATAAAGATCTTGAAACTAGAGTCTGACCTTTGGGATTTGGAGCTTTTCTTGTGACCACCAGAGGGAGCCCATTTATTTTATTAAATTCTGTAAAACTCTAACAGAAATTAAAACAAACAAACAAAACAAAACCCAAATAACAAACTTGGGTCAATGAGTCAGGAGGATTGCAAACTCAAGGCCAGCTTGGGCTAATGAATGAGTGCAAAGGTAGCCAGGGCAAGTTTATGAGATCTTCTTTTAAAAATAGAACAAATTTAAAAGAGTTAGGGATACAACCCAGTAGTACTTGTCAGCATGTCAGGAGCCTAGGAATGTTCAGCACCATAGGCGCGCGTGTGCACACACACACACACACACACACACACACACACACACCACAGAATAAGGAAAGCTAGACTCATAAGAGGAGAATGTAAAGAAAATATGATATGATTCCAGTAGAAGAAAATCTAAAGGTGCCATTTTCCTATGATGCATCTATTTACAGAGGACTCAACACTACCTTGAAAACATTGTCCCCAGCAAAATGAACAGAAGAAATATGCCTGAGAAGGAGAGGAACTTGCAGTGCTCAGTGGCAAACATGGCAAAGCCTGGGCTGTCAAGGACTTAGCAACCTAGGCCATCAAGCACGCCCCTTGATGATACCTGTCTGTCTGTCTAGGGGCTGTGGCTTGCTGTGCTTACTAACTCTCAAGAGAGGGACACACTGCATAAAGATAAATTGAAATTTTGGCAGGGGTTCATTTTTGGTTTTTTTTGAGACAGGCTCTTACTATGTAACTTTGGCTAGCCTGGAATTCTCTCTGTAGACCAGGTTGGCCTCAAATTCAGATATTCATCTGCCCCCGCCTCCTGAGGGCTGGGCTTAAAGGTGTGTAAAAATTTCAATTCCACCATTCCCAACTTAATTGAAATTTTGATGGATTTTTAAATACACATGGCTTTGGTATCATCCTAAAGTTGAATGTTGAGTTATAGTTAAGTTGAGGGCAATAGCAATGAAAGAGGGGAAGAGATTTACCCTAAAATCTCCATGGTAAGGAGGCCACTAAGGAAGACCTATGTGTGGGCCATGTGTCTGAATCCTGGGAGTAAGCAGGGTCTTCAGTTCCCACTCGGGCTAGAGAGCACAAGAACCCACATTCTGTTTTGAGTCCAAAGACTCTATATTGTAGAACCAAATGCTGGTGATATCCATAAAGTATGAAGGTATTCTTCTGGAACGTTCTCTCTTGCTTGGCCTTTTGGTTCTATTTACAGTTTGATAGAAGACCCACCCACTTGTAGAGAGCAATCTGTGTTCTTCAAGTCAACCAATTAAAACCTTACCCTCATCCAAAGACAACTTCCCAGGCCCCTACAGAGTAATGCCTGCCTGCATGTGCGGCCCAGTGAGTCCACACCTGACTTGGCATCTCATTTCCCGCTTCTTACCTCATGGCTCCTGTTCCGTCCTGCTGGAACTTGCACTTTCTCTCACCAATCAGATCCTTTTTCCTGCCCTCCAGGCATCCACTGAGCCCTTCCTTGCTATGCCATCTTACCTCTGGCAGACATCCAAGGCCTTTTCGTCTTCCCAGCCTTGCCCTGGCTGTGGGTGAGGCAGCCTTGGGTTTAACAAGCTTCTGTGGCTTCCTTTTTTACTGTCAAGTACAATCAAGGTCCTTATCTTGAGACTTCTCAATCTGTTGCCTGACCTGTCCTGGAGCCCATCCCTCAGATCATACCCTCTCCTGTGTCCTTCTGAATTACTCAGTTTCTCCATCATCTCACGAGCCTGGAACCTTCTTGGCATTTCTTTGTGTTCTTTGTAACATGACTCACAATATCGGAGATGAAAGAATGACTGCAAGATGGGTAAATGGTTAGAAAAGTGGGGGTGTATACACAGATCGGAATTCTATTCAGCCATTCAAAAGGGCAGGATCCTGTTATCTGTGGCAACACGGATACGACCATCTTGCTAAGAGACATAGTCCAGATACAGAAGGACAAGTACTGAGTGATCTCACTCATATGTAGTATCTTAAAAGGCTAATCTTACAAAATTAGAGAGGGAGAGAGGAGAGATTGGCCCCAGATACCAAGGTGCAGCTGGGTAGGAGGGATCAGGTCTGGCGTGCCTTGAACAATAGGATAATTGTCATTGGCAAGAACTCAGGCCCTATTTCAAAGCAGAGAGGATTTTGAACAATGAAAGAAATGGCACTGAATGTGCCAAGTATCTTGCTCTTGCCATTGCTCAGTGTATGTATGCATCCAAATATCACGAATGTTTATGTACCCACTAAAAGTGAAATTTGTGGGCTAGAGGGATGGGTCAGCAGTTAAGAGCACATCCTCTTGCAGAGGTTTGGTTCCCAGTACCTCCACATTGGACAGCTTATAACTGCTTGTAACTCTAGTTTCAGGAGATACCATGTCCTCCTCCGGCCTCCGTAGGCACATGCATGCATGTGCACAAATGCACACACACACACACACACACACACACACACACACATTTTAAAAGCATCTCCCCTTTCCTTACTGAGGAATCTGGATCCATTCCTTGAGACACAGCTTGATCCTATTTCCTGAGATGTTTCCTCTTTTCTTTAGAAGAATCAGTTTCTCCTGATTCCTTGACCACCACCCCAACACTTTGGGTACCCCTTACACACAGCACCTGTGAGCTGATAATGGAGTTGAAGTGTCATTCCCATTGCCTGTTGCTACTTCTGGCCTGCGATCACTCAAAGGCAGGGTCGGGCCAGGAGGAAGGACAGCTCCACTCTCACTACTGTACACATGGACTTCAGTTGATTTTATAAATGTGTTTATGTGATTTGTGAAGTGACAGAGACATGTCTCATAGGAACTGTTGCAAACAAGAGGCAGTAAAAAGTCTATAAATAAGTTTCTGTGGCTGATAGTGTCCCAGACTTTCCACATTGTCCAGCAGTGGAGCATGCCACCAATGGGCACTCTGTCCACTCCCGTGGCCAGTCAACCCTCTTTTGGTGCCTAGTCTTCATCCTGACTCTTTATCATGCTTTCAGCACATGGTAATTTTTGCTCTTGCTCATCTGATATGTCACTCAGGCCAAAGCTTGGCTCTACTGAGTTCTGAGTTTGCCCTAGGGGCCAATGATTGAAAAATCACTTGCATTTTTTTGTGGCGCTGGCCAGGGTCCCTAAGCAATGAATCACATCCTGCTGGACTCCTTGCCACTCTCTGCTGTGGAAATGTAATCCTGTGGGGAAACAGTTTAAATCTCCTTCCCAAAAATGCCTACTGTACCCTTCACCACTCACGTGACCTGTGCATTCATTCTGTCCCTGTTCCTAGCTGCCTGAGTGCCGCAGAGATTGGAGCTCCATTGGCCCAGGCACTCCTGAATGGATGCACCAGATTAGAGTGTACCCCTAATGGCCACATCCTAAAGTCTTGGCCATCAGCCTGTGGCACTGTGGGAGGTAGAACCCTTAGGAGGTGAAACTTTTAGGAAGGAAGTAAAGTCATCATGGGGAAGGTGTTCTTCTTGCCCTTGGCTTTTCAACCACCACGGGATGAACAGTCTCCTGCCATGTTTTGCCTCACTCGGCTGACTGTGAGCGCAAATTATTATTTCTTACTTTAAGTCAATTCTCACTGATATTTTATCACTGAGACAAAAAAAAAAAAAAAAAAAAACCAATACCCTCACAACTAAAGCCACCTCTACACACAAGTTCCTCCCTGCCTTTTCTAAGCCCCCAAGCATTTCCCATTTTCCTCCATATGTCTCCCAGTGATCTCACAGAGGTAGAGGCAGAGTGCCCCACATAAGCCACCTGATCCCTCCCTGTTGGCCCAAGGTCCTCAGTCTGTCCTCCTTCTTTGGATGATGGAGTAGCCATCATGGGCTGAGATATGTTCCCTTCTACTGTTGATGTTTGGTCTTTTGCTGTCTAATGTAATGTTAAATACTAGCCCCCAAGTCCTAATCACCCCCAGGGACAAAGAGAATCTGCACATAGGCCCAAGTGACACTATGTAATATTGCCCCTCAAGCTATCCCTGATTGGTGAATAAAGATGTCTATAGCCAATAGCTGGGCAGGAAAGATGCAGGCGGAGCTTTTGGTTCCTGGGCTTGGGGTCTGTGGCAGAAGACCACGAGAGAGAACGTAGAGAGAGGAGAAGTTACCATGGGGTAGGTAAGTTATGAAAGCATGGCCATGAGAACTGGCCAGTTGGAGTTAAGAGCTGCCCTGATGTAACATAGCAAGTTATAATTCAGAGGTATTGATAGGGAAGTAGAAATAATAGCTTAGAGGTAGACATCTGCCAGCTCTAGTGCATTAAAAGCTTGTTGTAAATATAAAGGTTCTATGTTTTTTATCTGTAGACTGAACAATCAAAGGCCGAGTAGAGTCCCCCAGTTTGAGATTAAGTAATTACTAAGACAATGGGAACCTACATGTGGCAAGAACTCACTTTTAACAAAATTGATTTCAGATTCCCGGATAAAAAAAATGTGTTCTGTGCTTCTAAGGAAATGGAGTCGGGGAGAAATAGTTCCTTAGTAAAGTTGGGTTTTTTCCCCCAAGCCTTGCAGAGTTCCAGCCAGGATTGAAATGCATGCTGTTTTGGCATGTGTGATTCCAGAGGTTCATATGGCAATCTGTGCCCCAGAATGGCTACATGCCAGACAACAGAGCCCATGAGCTACGATGCCAGCCAGCCTGGGCTCTTCCCAGTCACTGTAGCCGCTAAAGTGCAGTCTGAGCTGGGGACAGATGTCACACAGGTGTAGCACAGCATCTGAGCTAAAGCACAACAGACACAGGAGACAGAAACAGACAGATCTCTGAATTCTGGACAAGCCTGGTCTATACAATAAAGTCAAGTTGGGGCCTTCTATTGATAGATACAGCTGCTTCCAAACAAAAGTCTGGGACTCAAAATGACAGCTTTTTCCCTTAAAAGAACTAAATAGGTTTTTGCTTAATAATAATTAAGAGGGTCCTTAGTAATTAAAAAAATAAATGCACATCAATCTTAAATTTATATATAAAAAAGGAAAATATGGACATATTTATCCACATAAGGTATGTGTGATAGTTTGAATATGCTTGGCCCAGGGAATGGCACTATTAGGAGGTGTGGCCTTTTTGGAATAGGTGTGGCCTTGTTGGAAGAATTGTGTCACTGTTGGTGTGTGCAGTGCAACCCTTCTCCTAACCACATGGAAGCCAATGTTCTCTGGTCTTCAGATGAAAATGTAGAACTCTCAGCTCCTCCTGCACCATGCCTGCCTGGATGCTGCCATGTCTGCCTTGATGATAATGAACAGAACCTCTGAACCTGTAAGCCAGACCCAATTAAATGATGTCCTTGTAAGAGTTGCCTGGGTCATGGTGTCTGTTCACAGCAGTAAAACCCTAAGACAGAAGTGGGTACCAGGAGTGGGGTATTGCTGTGATAGCCCTGACCATGGTTTTTGTTTGAAAGAATGTGGATTTGGGGACTTTGGATTTTGAAAACCATGGAATGCTTTGAGTGCATTAGTGAAGAGCCTTTTAATGGAAAGGAGCAAGCTGAGAAAGGAAAAATATAAAATGTATGGTTCACGTAATAAAGGAGTACCAGGTTTGGGTATGTGTCATTTGCTAGGTTGAGCTGTAATCAGTTCTCCATGGGAGCACTCATGTGTAGAGACTGGTTGCTCATACCAGCGTGTCACCTGTTTTCAGGTTAGCTCTCATGAGCTGCCATTAGTTCTCCAGTGGGAGCCTCACATTCCTAGGAGACACACTGGCTGCTCAGAGTAACTTGAAATTCTGCCCATGTTAGCTCTTATAAGCATAGCTTTTCTTTTTCTGTTGGATATAAGCAAACTGACTCTGCCCCAACCTCAGCTCTGGGGCCTCACATTGACTAGCAGAATATATCTTTCCTAGGGCAAAAGGCATTTTGGCAACAGAAAAGCATTCATTTTTAATTTGAATGAGGCTGGGACAACACCCAGAACTCATGGCAGATCTGGGAATCCAGGCAGCAGGGACTGAGGCAAGGTCTGTAAGGAGTGAGAAACCTCTTGATGGAAGAAAGAAAGAAAGAAAGAAGGAAGGAAAGGAGGGAGGGAGGGAAGAAGGAAGGAAGGAAGGAAGGAAGGAAGGAAGGAAGGAAGGAAGACTGACTTGGAGTTTATGAGAAGACATTTCAAACTTTAAATTTTAGTTTGGCTTATATTTTACTTTTTCCCTGTATGAAGGAGACAAGGAGCACACGGAGGCCAGAGTATATCCTGCACAAAGCACTTCTCTCCTTTTACCCTGTAGGTGTTGGGGATCAAATGCAGGTTGTCAGTTTGGGCAGCAAACGCCTGTATTTATTGAGTCATCTTGCTGGCCCTAAAATACATTTCTAATATAGAGTTTAAACATGAGGGTTAAGAGACAGAAACGGTACCAGGGAAGAAAGCAAGGCTCTTCTGATGTCATGGTATAAGCATCTCGGAGAGAGTCCCAAGCCCAGTGATCGTCATGAGTGGAGTCGTTCATCTTGAGACTGGAGATGCACCTTGCTAGCTGCATGTGGACCTGTGCTCATGCCTAATCCTGGAGGTTCCATTGGCAGGGTTGTGAGAAAGTCTGTCATGAAGCCTTGTGGGATCTGGGAAGGGAATCTGGTTTGGGTGCAGATGGGCCAGGCTGTGAACTGTATCTGAGCCACCCATGAGCCCAGGCTGCTCAGGAGAGGGGTCTAGCTCACCTCCCTTACCCACTCATGCATAAGCAGGGATAGGAATAACATGGGCTGTCTTTAGAATAAACTGAGATAAATGTATGTGGAAGTCCTTCGCACATGGTAGGCATCTAGTAAAGATGGTGAACTGTGGGCTACAGGGGGTGAGGATGAGCCTGCCCACCATGACATTCCAGGGAGGCTAATATTTGGAACTAAGCTCAGCCTGAGAGGGTCCCTTTCCTGTTATTACTTCTCCTGCCAAAACCAATGTTATTTCTGCTTAGACCATTGATATATGTGACTTTATTACAACCCTTTCCTTGAATCCTTTAGGGTCAAAGATGTAGAGAGCAACTATGGATTCCCCAGGGAGCCCTTGAACTTGAGAGTCTTTCCACTGCTTTGTAAATGACCTGCAGGCAGGGCTTTAAACCCCATTTTCTTCCACACCAGGGGTTCCTCGATGCTCCACAAAGGCTTTCCCAGCTGTTCTTATAAGCACTTTCTTTGGCCTTTCTCTATGAGGTCAGTCTCTTTGTGACACTCATGGGCTTGAAGTGGCCCCTCGTCTGCTCATTGCTTAGAAGTAGCCCGAGTGTGCCCTGGACCCCACTTGCATGCTGACCAGTGCAGGAAGATGTCAAAAGTGTTGGAAGTTAAGGCCACAAATGCAGTGAGATTCATATAGAAAGGACAGTTTAGAGATCAAAGAAGGACTTGGCAGCCATTGTGGAGAAGGGACTGGACAGTCCCCATCAGACCTTCGTGAAATAGGGTCTCCTATATCCCAGACTGGCCTTAAAATCACTAAATCAAGAAGAATGATTTGAGGGGTTCTGTGGAATCTCTTTTGGTACCACTCAAGTCTGTAGTTCCTCAAACATGACCCTGTACTCACAGAACAGTGGGACCGGATTGGCCCAGAAAGAAATCCGGTTGTTTTCCTACTGGGACACCTTAATAAAAATGTGTAGGGATCCTTCCTAATTTGTTCTTCTGGAGTTGTATGGATTCTTAAAAATCGCCATCTCTGAGGCTCAGGCAGTTCTCTTTCTGGCTACAAGGAGGCAATGTCTGGTCCCTTTGCCTAGTAATATTCTCGTTTGAAGAATTTCCCAGGAATTGTTGTGGGTATCTTCTTGGTTTTCAACTGCTGTTTCCATGGGAATATCATGAGGAGCCTGGGAGGATGTCTCAGTTTTGTGAAGTGCTCAGAAAACAGTGCATCCATCTCTGAAGTAGGAACTAAGAGAGGGGGACTTAGTGCCATCTCTTGTCAGTCACACCTGACTGTCTTTTTTCTCTCTGTCTCTTGAGTCCCACTTCTCTTTCAAAGTGGACCTGACCCTTCAGTGTCTACAAATAAACACACCAGTCTCAGGACAACTATTTTTATCCTGATGATCTGTTCTGGCTGCGACCATGTGTTGAAAACGTCAGAGTCTTTGCCGTGCACATGAGTTATTGCCGGATTGAAGTCAATTAAGCTGAGAACTCCAGAACTCGGACATCTCCTCTCCCCATCTCCAGCAGGACCTTGAGTTGGTCCTCAGATCTTCTGATCTGAGATCATTTAGACATGCCTTGCTGCAGGGCCTTCTGAGATCTGAAGCCATTCTTAGCAAGGGTTCTCCAGAAAGCTCCGGTTTTGCCAGATGTACTTCTATTGTCTTGTGCCTCTGGGATGTGCTCCCACCACTGATAGCTGCTTAGAGCTTTCCAACCCCTTCTTAGTTGGATTTCAAATGGGGAAATTCCAAGAAGCATACAGCTGATGTGTAGCTGTCTTGCTACTCTGAGTCAATCCAAATTTTACTAGTGTCAGTGTTCCTGCTTGCCACACCGCCTCAGAAGCAGAACTCTAGTAGTAAGAAGGTCTCCCTTCCACTTCCATCCCACCGCTACATCCAAGCCCTCCTCGTCCCCTCCTCTGCCCATTTCTCCCTCCCACACCAGTGTTTGCAGCTTTCTCAGCATAAGTCCCCTGGCTTGTTTTCAGCTCCCTATGAAGGTTATGGTACAAGCCTGAGACTTCCTGAGGCTGGGGACCATTCTTAGCATCCTGTACCCTGGCCTCTGTAATGGCCACCTGTTAGTACTTTCCTGTTTGCCTCACGAATTTTTTAAGACTTTTTGCTCAAAAGGAACGTATTTCAGACAAGAACCTAGACTGCACTCATGGCTTGAAGAGTTTCTTTGAACAGATTCCAGGTATAGGCCCTCGGGAGCCCCCATGTGTCCCTTTGTGTGTGCACATGCGTGAAGAGACCAGAGGTCAGGTCTAGTGTCTTTTCTAGATATTCCCCAACTCATTTTTTTTAAAGGTGGTTTCGCACTGAACACAGAGTTCACCTACTCCCTACTCATTAGCTAGATCCAGAAGTCTTCCCCTATTCGTTCCTAACCTTAGGTTACTGGCGTGCTATGATGTGACTGGCCTTTTCATGGATGCTACCCCTGCTAAATGCTACCTACCCCTTGCTAAATGCTAAAAAATAACCCATAATATTGATTTCACACAATAGAGTGGTTTGACCCCTCTGGGTGTCATATGAAGCAAGGACAGCAAGGGAGCAAGAGATGTGGACTCGTGTGCCTCTTCAGCTCAGTGTTCTGCTTGAGCTGTGGGTGGCTCGTTTCTTTTCCATGTGCCGTTTGGGCAGCATCCAGCTTGAGGCTCTTACGAATAGCACTTGGGTAGAGCATATTGTGTGTCTCTCAGGGAACATGTGTGTGCATTTCTGTTGTGTTTATGCCTCATGGTGGAGCTGGGCACAAGGCGTACATATGTGAAACTCCAGTAACTGGCACTGACGTGTTTTCCAAAGAGGGTCCCAGTCTCCTTAGCATGCACAAAGGCTCCAGCTCTGCCTCCCAGCACATGACATTTTCTGCCTTTTTTTTTTTTCATTTATTCCTTTGGGTGGCTTTGCAGGTCTATTTCTGGACTCTCTTTCTACCCATGTGCCAATGCCACACCACATCATTCCAATTAACAAAGCTTTGCTGCCACTTCCAATATGAAGCCATCCAAACACAGTCGCTCCTGGGCCATTCTCAGGTGTTAGCATTTCCACGTAAATGATGCAATCAATTTGCCAACCTCTAAAAAAGCAAACAAACCTAAAACAAAAATAAAACCTGCTGGGATTTAAACGAACATCTCATGTAGCTTAACTGATACAGAAGTCTCATCTTTGTCATATCAAAGCCTCCAAGTTGTCAAGATGATTTGTCGTCCCTTGGGGCACCTTTCCTTGAGAGCATCTTATGTTTTGGAGCATTAGTAGTCTGACATGTCCCCTATTGGATGTGGCCCTAGGTCGTTAATACTTTGGGTACCATTTAATTATTTTTACCCTGTATTTATTATTTATTTTGTGTGTGTCCACAGTACACAAATGGAGGTAGGAGGACTCGGGCTGTCAGGCTTGTAGCAGGCACCTGCACCTGCAAACCCATCTCTGCAGCATTATTTTAAATGACAGTATTTTAAGTTTGCTTTCTGCATGCCATGGGTGCTCCCCGCCCCACCCCAGCCCCACTGTTGCTTTTGGATCCAGTGGCTTGGCTATAATTTGTTGTTAGCTCTTGTAGTTTAATAACCTCTTAGATTTCCTGTGTATTTTCTATCAGATGCTCTATAAATAGAGTTTTATTTGTCCCTTTCCAATCCTTATAAACCTTTTGTTTTTTCTTCTTTTTTTGATACTTTATTTACATTTCAAATGTTTCCCCCTTTCTAGATCTCCCCTTTGGAACCTCCCTATTCCCTCCCCCCTCCCCTGCCTCTATGGGGGTATTCCCCCACCCACCTACCCACTCTCGTCTTCCTTCCTTGGCATTCTCCTATACTGGGGCATCTAACACCCTCAGGCTCAAGGGCCTCTCCTCCCCCTGATGGCTAACAAGACCCTCCTCTTGGCCAGCACCATGGATCCCTCCATGTGTATTCTTTGGTTGGTGATCCAGTCTTTGGGAGCATTGAGGGGTCATGCCAGTGGACACTGTTGCTCCCCCCATGGGGCTGCCAACTCCCTCAGCTCCTTCAGTCCCTTCTCCAACTCCTCCATCTGGGACCTCACGCTCAGCCCAATGGTTGCTGTGAAGTGACTCTTGGGTATTCCGAACTTTTGGGCTAATAACCACTCATCAGTGAGTACATACCGTGTTTGTTCTTTTGTGACTGAGTTATCTCGCTCATGGTGCTTTTGTTTTTTTTATGTGCTGGCTCACTTTGGCGGGGACCTTTGGTAATGCTGAATGGAATTGGCTGTGGCCCATGTCCTGGACTCAGAGAAAACATCAAGAGGTTTTTAAAATGAAACGATTGGGTGTCAAAACCTGTCTAATGATGCATCCACATTTGTGAGCTGATCGGATGCTTCTCTTCCTACTTGATCTTTGTCAATGCTGCGAGTTGCCTAGGTTGAGGTATAATGAATGCCACCTTTATGCTTCTGGAAAAATCCTGTTTGGATGGAATTCGCATGTTTTGGGGTTTTGTTGTTGTTTGTTTGTTTTTGTTTTGTTTTGTTTTATACAGGGTTTCCCTATGTAGCCCTGGCTGTCCTGGCACTCTCTGGCTTCAAACTCCTAGAGATCCTGCTGCCTCTGCCTCCTAAGTGCTGGGATCAAAGGCGTGTACTAAGGTCTATGTTACTGGCATGGATTTGCTAGCATTCTGCAGAGAGAGTACACATTTGTGGAGAGGTGGTATGATAGCCTTCCTTCTGCTGTTTGGTCCAGTGTTAAGCTATGCTGGTCTCATAAAGTAAGTTGGCAGTCGGCGGCCTTGTTTCTGTTTTCTGGAAGAATTTGTGTTGTAGATGGCTTTTAAAAAACTGTTAGAAGAAATCACTGGGTGTAAAACCCAGATCTAGGACTTCCTCCACTAAGGGTTCTAGTTTCCTGTCCCATTCTGGGCCAACTCCCTTCTTCCGAGCATGTTCCCATCTGGAGATTGAAGGAGCTGAGTCTCTTGCCTCTAGGCTCAGCCACCGTTTTCCAGTTATCCTCTGTTTTGTTATGAACAACCCTAAAGCTTAACATGTGCATTTTGCATGGGCCTCTGGCTCTCCTCCCTTATAGCTAGAAGCTAGAAAGAACTGGACTCGGGTTCCTGAAGGTTTATCACTCATCTCTGTGGCCATGTGTCAATGACCCTTATCCAGAAGGAGCCCCAGCCGGAGCATCTGCACCCGGTCTCCTCTGACTCTTGGCTTCCTCCTGTGGTCAATGGGCCATAACAGTGAGTGTCCTTCAAGAAAGCCACAGGACCATGTATGGCTGTTTGAACTGGGAAAACGCACAACTTCACTTCTGCCATATTCTTCATCACAAGCAAGCCACTGAGGCCAATGCGTCCTCAATGGGACAGAGATTAGACAGGACCATATGATGGGAGCAGTGCTGGAGACTATGTGCACGCACTTGGAACTGCTGCACATCTCTAGAGTTCAGCATGGAGGTCTTGTTTTTCATGCTTATCCTCACTATCCTAGGATGTGAGGCGGGGAGAGGCTGCTTGGGGCGGGACCGAAGGGAAGAGGTTTGAGCAGACGTGGGAGTTATGGAGAAGCTGCAGCCTGGTGGAAGAATGGGATCTTCTTTGGGCTTAAAAGTAAACAATTTCTTTTTTTCTAATTTCTAAAGTTACTACCTGAAAACACATGACCCACTGGTGTTTATACAAATTAAGATACAAATAAATGTCTGCAGAGCTGGGGAGATGGCTCATTTGATAAGGCAGTTGCTTTGCCAGCACAAGTCCCTGAGTTCAATCCCAGAACCCAAGTTTAAAAAGAAAAAAAAACTAAGCATTGTGGTGCACAGGTGTGACCCAACACTTGGGAGCTGGAGACAAGATGATCTCTGGGGGGCACTGGCCAGCCTGTTTAACATGTTTGGTCAGTTCCAAGACAGTGAGTGATCTCATCTCAGGAGGTGATACCTAAGGAACAACACCTGAAGTTGCCCTCTGGCTTGTGTTCATGCACACACATACACACACACACACACACACACACACACACATGCATGCATGTGTGTGTATGTGTGTACATATTCAAGTATACCTGCACACACAAACCTGCACACATATATGCACATACATGTATACACACACATATGCATGGACACCTGTACATGCACATACCTGCATACATATACACACACACATATGTACACACATGCGTGCATACCTGCTCACACACAGAGAGAATACTTACAGCACTTGCGGATATGTAGTATAAGCTCTTGCTGCAGCATGTGTGTACCTTGAGTGTGTCCTCCTGGGGTCCATATAATAGAAGCTTGGTCTTCACTGTGGCAGTGTTATGAATGAGTACCTTTAAGTGGGTCGACATGGGAGTCATGGTGGGGGGCATTCTCAGAAGGAACTGGCGCTGTTCTTGTGATATTCTGGGTTTTGAGAGAGGGCTGTTATAACAGATCAAGCCTGGCCCAAATGGCTTCCTTCTCTGTCATGTGATCTCTCTGTGTCCCACATGCTCCCATCATGATGTAATGTAGTCAGGGACCCTTTTCAGGACTGATACTGTTCTTGGACTTTCAGCATCCCAAACTGTGATCTAAATCAGTCTCTTTTCTTTATGAGCTATTCTGCCTTGGGTATTTTGTTATAGTAATGGAAAATCAGCTAAGACACCTCATCAGAATTTTGTTTTATTTTTTGAGAAGAGGTCTTACCACAGAGCCTAGGTTATCTTGGAACTTGATATCATCCTGTCTCCACCTTCCAAAAACTGGGATTACAGTGTGTACCATCACACATTATCAGCAGCCATTACGGACCATTACTTCTGTTTAGGGTGGTCTTCTGGATAAGGAACAATGAATTAGATCTTGAAACTCGTAGTGGCAACTGGCAGCCCATGCATGTGTCAGCTGATTTCAGTTTGTCCCCAGTGTCCACTCTGGGCTTGGCAAAGAGCAGCCACTTATGTCTGTCAATCCATGACCAAAACCTAAGAATGGTTTTACCAAACAAGTGGGTAAGGGGATGGCACTTGCTTGCTTGTTGGCTTTGGTTTAGCTAGAAATCTTGGAGCTAGATCTCTGACTTCAGGTGTGACTGGTTCCCAGGCCCCAGTGGTAACACCTTTCCCCCAACCCTCTGTGCTAGGTGGTTACATGGTGACCTTGGACCATTCCTTATATACTTGGGCCTTGTGTAGCTCCTTTCCCATAGCTTTGCTCTGCTTTACTTTAAGCAACTGGACATTAGCAAGTATAGCTTAGTCAGAGACTTGCTTATCTTCTTGTGTTCTGAGAATATGGACCCTCTTGGAACCTAGCTGACCGGCTCCAAAGATGCTGAGTGATGAGAGGCCACTTGGGGAGAAGGCAGGTGAGACCACCTTAGACAAGCTTATAACTTGTAGACACAGGGAGCTCCTTCAGCTGTAACCATGCAGAGAGCTGCCAGGCTTAGCCCTGTCCACTCATCCAGACACCAGCAATCATAAGTGCTGAGTTAAGGTTAAGATTATATTGTTATGTGACAGTCAATACATAAAATACCCACTGTATGTAGTGTCATGACTGATGGTAACTCCAGGCTCACAAGTCCTGGGGAATGTCAGCACCTGTTAGTTTCCGAAAGTTGAGGCACTAGATGTTGTTTAACTAGTGGGTGACTATGTCTCCCCCAAACCTGTACTGCAGTTTAACCCCCATGGTAATAGTGTGAAGGGGCAGCAGCCTGGTCTATGTCACTGGGGAATGGCTTTGGGAGGTGACTAGGATTAGACTCAGGTTGGAGTCCTCATGGTTGATTCCCAGTGGCTTTCCAAGACAAGGGACAATGACTAGGCTGTTGTGCCTCTCTCACCACGTGTAGCTCTTGAGGATGCTCCCAGCAAGAAAGCTAGCACTAGCCACAGCCCTTGACCTTGGGCCTCCAGAACCAGGAGCCAAACAGACCTTTGTCTTTAGTAATTACCTAACCTACAAAATTGTATATTTTTAAAATATATGTTTGTGTGTGTGTGTGTGTGTGTGTGTGTGTGTGTGTGTGTGTGCAGGCATGCATATTCTTCATGGCATGCATGAAGGTCAGAGGACATTTTGTAGGATTCGATTCTCTCCTTTCTGTTGTTTCTGCCCTGCTGTGTAGTCCAGGCCGTTGACCTAAGAAGATTCCCTTGTCTCTCCTCCCATCTCTCTGTAGGAGTTTTAGGTGAGTGCCACCATGCATGGCTTTTTTCTTCTCTATTTTAATAGACACCATTTTTGTACTTATAATTAAAAACACACATTTATAAGTGTACCTACATTCCTCTGGCAAAATTAAATTCCTTCTATTAAGGAGACTTGCTTTTTCATAGGAAGAGAATTCAAGACTTGTTTGGTAGATGACAAGAGGTATGCAGTCTTTCCGTAGATATAGGGATTTTTTTTTTTTTTTTTTTTTTTTTTGTGATCCTAGAAACTGAACTCAGGATCTTGTGTGTGTTAGACAAGCTATCTACCACTGAGCTAAACCCCAACCCCAACCCCCTTCTGTAATAACCAATCACCGGACTTAGAGCTATATTTGAATCTGATTTTGTATTTGTGATTTCTTTTTTTTTCATACTTTATTTACATTTCAAATGTTTTCCCCTTTCCAGATCTCCCCTTTGGAACCTCCCCATTCCCTCCCCCCTCCCCCTGCCACTATGGGGGTATTCCCTCACCCACCCACCAATCCACTCTCATCTTATAGGTTCAGGAGACTAGACTCAGGCCACCCAGCTTGCACGGTAAGTGCTTTTATTGACTGATCCATCTCACTGGCCTCCATGTTGTGTTATTAGTAATGGAAAGCAGACTGATTAACAAATCACCCACCAAGAGCATGTTGACATGGGATGAATGAACACTCATGGTGAGCCAAGTGCAGGAAAAAACAAAACAAAACAAAACAAAACAAAAAACAACTCAAAGAGCAAATAGATAAAGCCAGAGCTTGGGACATTAAGGGACAAGGGTTTCAAGATGGCAGTCTAGTGGAAGGGTGGAGATGTCGATAGGGGATGGCCTGGAAACAGGAATTAGCACCCTTGGGCTGCTGACAGTGAAGAAAGGCTGCTGGAAGGGAGTAGGCATCCCATTCAGAGACAGATGGATGTTTTGACCCAAAGCCAGTTTGCCCAGACTCCAAATGTGTTCTAGCTCTTTCTCCTTGGATTAAAACTTCAGTTTTATTTTTAAAGAATGTGTCCAGGTGTTTCTGACTCATGAATATGTAAGTCTTCGTTGCGTGTGAGTTCCATATATGGGGTGTGTGTGTGTGTGTGTGTGTGTGTGTGAAGGGTTGTCTGAGGCATATATTTGAGGCCACGTTTGTCTGTGGCTGAGTCCTGTCAGACTTCAGCAAGGTTTCTCACCTCTAGCCTGCTCAGCCCAGCAGAGAATCTGTATAGCAGTTTGTGACCAGAAGCCAATGGGTCCCAGGGTAGAGAGATGTCCAAACTGCTTAGTGTGGCTGTCTCTACTTGAGCACACACAGTTGTCCCCGGTTCTTTGAAGAGGCTATGCAGCCTTGAGCTTGTTGATGACAAAGTTGGAGGGACAGTTTGTTCTGGATGATTTGACACATCAGGCATCCGGGCCAGCCACCTCTCGGAAGTAGAAGTAGGGTAGGAAATGTATTCCTGGCAGTGGAAGGTGCCCCAGCAGCCTGCTGGGGCTGTCAGGGGCCCAGAGAGGGAGACAGGGCTTCCAGCACAATAGACAAAGACCAGACCAGACCAGGCTCCTCCTAGTGGGAGCAAGAAGGCTGGGTCCGTGACCCTGTGAAAACATCTGGACAGCTGTGGAAGGCTCCCATTCCTCCAAGGACGCTCCACCCATTTCTTCACCCGCTCAGCAGGAAAAGTTCTTTAAGTGGGGTTTCTTCAGGTGTGAATTTGCCTCACACCAGCCCAAGGTTGCCTCCCCGTCCATCACTCTGGGGACCTCCTTTCTCTGGCCTTTTCTTGTGACTTCACACCCCCCTTCCCTCTTGACTTTGGATCTTCTGCTGCACCATATGCTCTACCAAGAGTCCAACATTTTGACATTGCGACATTGAAGTTGTCATCTGCAAAGTTCACACTTAAGACCTGCGCAAGCAAGTTACAAGAAAAATCCCCCCCAAAAGAAAATTTCATAATATTTTAAGTAAGTTGATGATTTTGTGTTGGGCCACATTCCTAGCTATCTAGGGCTGCTTGTGATCCATGGACCACAAGGTGGACATGCCTGCCAGGGACGAGTCAGCTTGTACTCTTTGCCCCCTCCCCACTCTGACTCTGACTGCCTCAGTCCAGCCTACCACTGCACCCTGGAAAGCCAGAACAAAATGGCCATCTTTGTAGAAGGCAGAGACTTGAAAACATGAGGGCAGAGAATAATGTTGCATGACATTATGAAATAGGCAGAGGCCTAGAAGACAATAGAACAGAGGCATTCCTTAAGTCTGTTAAGACTGTTAAGACTGAGCCTCTGCCAGACGGGGCACCATGATGCTGATATCACCCTCCGTTGTAGTCTTGAGTTTGAACCCATAATGTAGGAGTTCAAATCTTTCATGGGATGCTGGATCCTCTGTGTATGTGTCCCTTGAGCTCAGAAGTGGAAGTACCCCATCACAGACTTTTAGCCCCTCCACCTCCCATTTCTATACCTGTATCTGGACTCCTTTATTACAAATGTCAGAAGCCTAGCTTACAGTGGCTTCAATATCAGAAAGTGTCTATTGAGCTCAAGTTTGCTGGTTACAGGCACAGTGACACCCTCTGTGCTGTGTGTGTGAGAGTGAGTTTGTATATGTGTGTGTGTGTGTGTGTGTGTCTGTATGTGTCTCTTTGTGTGTCTGTGTGTATGTGTCTCTGTCTCTGTCTCTCTCTGTCTCTGTGTGTGTGTCTGTATGTGTCTCTTTGTGTGTCTGTGTCTCTGTCTCTCTGTCTCTGTCTCTCTCTGTCTCTCTCTGTCTCTGTCTCTCTGTCTCTCTCTCTGTCTCTGTGTGTGTGTCTGTGTGTATGTGTCTCTGTGTCTCTCTCTG
>JADRCH010012057.1:0-10889 GCA_019843965.1 Rhynchomys soricoides
GGGGGAGGCAGGGGAGGCAGGGGAAGGGAGGGGAGGCAGGGGGAAGCAGGGGAAGTAGGGGGAGGCAGGGGAGGGAGGAGGAGGCAGGGGGAGGCAGGGGAGGGAGGGGAGGCAGGGGAAGCAGGGGGAGGCAGGGGAGGCGGAGGAGGCAGGGGGAGGCAGGGGAGGCAGGGGAGGCAGGGGGAGGCAAGGGAGGGAGGGGAGGCAGGGGAGGGAGGGGAGGCAGGGGAGGCAGGGGGAGGCAGGGGAGGCAGGGGAGGTGGAGGAGGCAGGGGGAGGCAGGGGAGGGAGGGGAGGCAGGGGGAGGGAGGGGAGGCAGGGGGAAGTAGGGGGAGGCAGGGGAGGCAGGGGGAGGCAGGGGAGGGAGGGGAGGCAGGGGAGGCAGGGGATGCAGGGAGAGCTGTATCTGTGAGTGCAGTGTTAGGAGACAGGGGAGGCAGGGGGAGGTAGGTGGAGGCAGGGGGGCATGCAGAGCCTGTATCTTTGAGCTTGGTGGTGTAAAGAAGTCTTTAGAAGAGGGACATGGGTAAATCAGAGCATGTGGCATGATGGGAAACTGCTTGGCAGTCCTGGGACAGAGACGTAGATGATGATGATGATGATGATGATGATGATGATGATGATGATGACGACGCTACATCTACAGGTGTTTGGGAGGATGGCTTCAGCTTGGCTAGGTAGGAGGAGGCAGGCAGGGAGGGAGGGGTTGGGAGGTCTCCTCAGGAGCTCCCCAGGTGGCTGTGAGGCTCCCAAGGGAGAAACAGGTTAGGTGAAAGAAGGTCCAGATTCAATGTCAAGATGCAACAGCAAAGATACACAGGATGCTGCAGGCATTGGCTCTGATGCTCAGGGACCATGGTAATAAACTGGGGAGAGAAGGAGATCTCTCAAGAGGGGTCTGTGGAGAGATCACAGACAGTGACAGACAGGCATAGAAGAGATGACAGATGTGTGCAGGACAGGGCAAGCTGGACTAGGTCCCAGTGACATTGAGCACTATCATATGGCCACTGAATTCCTTCAAATCCTTGCCAGGAGGTATGTCTGGGATATGGTGAGACATAGGTAGGAGCTCTGGGAGCAGGAGAGGAGGCAAGTGTGGGATGGAGGGAAGGGACACGGACAGGGCAGGGTGCTCCTGAAGAGAAGGGGCGTGAGAACTGAATACCTCACATGGACACCAAAAGGGCAGGGGTGACCAAGGGTGGAGAAGCCAGAGGCCGTCAAAGCCCAGAGAAGGGTGGGTGGGGCCTGAAAGGCTGCAAAGGTCGTGTTGATGTTTCTGTCTCTGGGTGAATGTGAAGAGCTGGGTGTGTGGGGTGGGAAGATTGGGGCTGAAGTTTAAGGAGCCTGGAGTTGAGGAGGACAGGAAGAGGGAGGCCCCCAGACATCCAAGAGAAAGATCTGTGCCTCTGGAAGCCCTGTCTGTCTCTGGCTGGGCAGTGGCGCTGCACCCTGTCAAAACCCCTGCCCAGATGTGGTACCAGTGTTAAACCTGAGCCTTCTCTACCCCCCCCCCAAGTGAAGGCTTGTCGGTTCCTGGTTGTCCAGTGACATTTAATGATGTCCCCTTCACCCCGTGGTCAGACTGCAGGGGGAGCCTGCAAGGACATAGAGGGTGGAGGGAAGGGTTTGTCTGGGAGGGGGCTAGGATAAACAGAAGGGGCCCAGGGCAATGTGGCCTGCAAAGGAAAAGTGTCCTGTTGCATATGTTCCCAGGGGGTGTGGGGGTGTGATCAGAGCCTGGCCCAGTGCCCTATAGCACATCTGCCTCTCAGCTGTCTCCCGGGTTCACACAGCACATGGCTCTTGGGTGGGTGTGCACAGGCCACAGCTTTCCTGCTCATGAGAAAGCTTTGCTTCAAAGAGATTGGCTTTATTTTCACTGGGCCGGGGGGTGGAGGGAGGGGGATGAGTCTAAACAAAAGTTAGAACCGCTGAAGAAAACAGAGACTCGGTTCCTTCTCTCAGCCATCCTATCTCAATGCAGGGCCATGTTCTGGAATGACGTGTCAGGGACTGATTCTCCCATGGGCAGCTGGGTAACAGTAACCTGTGCTTCACGAGCCATGGGATTCTGAGCCTGAGAAGATGCAGCCACACCCTGGAATGTGCGGTTTTTCCCTCCCAGGCATGTTAGTTACAAATGCTGGCCCATACCCGGAGCATCCCAAAGATGCCCTTCTGTGTGTTGTTGGGGGGCGGTGCTTTGCTGCGTCAGCTTCTCTGCTAGTCTGTGGGCACCAAAAATCAATTCATCTTTGTATCCTGGTCCCTGTGACCCCGGGATGTGATGCCAAATGTAGAGATGAATTCTGAAGCTTTGCATTGCCTGGCAAATAAGGAATGTCGAAAGAGAAATTCCCCCGGGCCCACCATATAGCACTATAAGAGAAAAGATCTGTCTTGTGACACCTGTCACACTTGATAAGATCCATGATGGGTCACCAAGACGATCGTGCCATTGTCTTCTTTTCCTTAGGCCCACCATGCCCTCTGTGTTCTGTGTAAATGTCTCTGCCTGGCTTCTCCCTGGGCTCTGACTGAGGGTACTTCCATGTGCACTTCCAAGGAAGGGAGGGGCTCTTTCCTGCCCTCCAAGAACAAGGGTTCATCCTGCCCCTGCCCCTGCCCCTGCCCCTGCCCCTGTATCTCTGTGTTCTTTGTAGCTAAAGCACACTTCTGAGGCAGCGTGGAATGAAGCACACAAGCTGGGGGTTACGGTTACCCAAGTTCAGAATCTAACATGCTACAGCCACTGTGGGAAAGGGCATGGAGGTTTCTCAAGTTTTCAATTAAAACTAAAGTCACGACACAATCAGTAATTATGGTTTGGGGCAAGGAATCCAGTCTCTTGAGTTTCCTAGGCTGCCTTTGAACTTGTGATCCTCCAGCCCCAACCTGCCAAATAGCTGGGATTATAGGTGTATCTTGCCAGAGCTAGCCAAAAATTCTACCTTTGAATTTTTATCCCAGAGAATTAAAAGTGAGGTCTTGAACAGATGGCTGTACACTCAAGTTCATGGCCATGTCATTCTCAGGAGCTGAAACACAAGAGCAATACAAGTGTCCCCCATTGGGTGGATGAGGAGGAGCAGGGTATGCTATAGGCATACAATGGAGTATTATTCACCCTTGCCTGGGAAGAATGCTCTCACACACACACACTAACTATGCAAAGCTAAATAAACCAGTCACAAAGGGGCAGATTCTGTTTCTATATGATTTGATGCCTAGAAGATGCCTCATATAAGCGAATCCACAGACAGGAGGGGCTAAAAAGGGAAGAAAGGGGACCTGGTGTTTAACGTGGACAGCATATGTATTCTGTAAGGGGACAGACCTTCTAGGTCAGTGGTTCTCAGCCTTCCTGATGCTGTGACCCTTTAATACAGTCCCTCATGGTGTGGTGACCCCAACCATAAACTTAGGCTCATTGCTACCTCGTAACTGTGATTTTGCTACTACTCTGACTCATAATGTAAAAATCCGATATGCAGGATACCTGGTATGCAACCCCCAAGGAAAGTGCTGTCAACCCCTGGGGGGTTGAGACCCACAGGTTGAGCACCACTGCGGGAGGGGCCAGTGAGGCTGCTGTGTGGCCTTTCTACTGTGTGAGCACCTTGGCATCTGCCCAGTGTGCAGCGGCAGTTCTCATGACAACCTCCATCACGGTCATTTCCTCCTGGCCCCTACCAGAATGAGTCATCTTCTGGGTCCACCTATGGCCCTCCTTGTCCCAGGCTGTCCTCCCCTCTGGGGTGCAGTATGTCCTTGCTGACATCCTGTCTCGTTTCACATTCTCTGTAATATATAGTCTGGAATATAGCCTTCTCTTCTTCCTTCCCTCTTTGCTCGGCACTGCTGAATGTTCCCCGGTTCAAATCCCACCCGTGCCTCTTACCAGCTGCATGTCCATTTCCATTATCTGAAAAATGAGTCACATGGATGAGAAGTACCGCATTGTTGTGGCAAAAGCCAGACTGAACACTAAGACCATGTTGGTCTGATGAGATTTAGCCACAGGTCCTCACTCAGACTCGGCTGTTCTTACAGAAGTCTCAGAGCCTCTCAGAGCTGCACTGCCTAGGGGTGGGCAGAGGAGGACTATGCAAAGCTGCATGTCCATATGTCCTCACTGGGACAGTAAGAGAGCTGTGTGCACCCCTCCCCATGGTTCATTTAGAAAGTTAGACTAGGATGCACATGTCCCAGCTACACTCCGTGCTGAGGTTCAACTGGGCAGGACCTGTGCTCACTCCACATCCATGTCTGCCATGGAGGGGCCACAGTGATCTGCTTTTCAAGCCAAGACTCATAGAGATGGCTTTGTTTGTTTGTTTGTTTGTTTATTCACCTACTTATTTTTGAGACAAGATTCTGCTTTGTAACCTTAGTTATCCTGGAGCTTACTGTGTCCACCAGGCTAGCCTCAGTCACACGGAAACCCACCTGCCTCTGTCTCCTGAGTGCTAAGATTAAAGATGTGCACCACTATACCTGGTCTTAGATGGTCCATCTAGATCTTCACTCGTGTAGATCCTTTCCTCTTAAGACAGAAGCACGCAGCACTAAATGTGGCACAGAATGTATCAGTAGTCCACGGCCATATTACATCATTCTTTGCACATCCACAGCATCATTAATGCTGAGTTAGACTCCACTGAGGGCTGGGATGGTGGCTCGGCAGAAAAATGCTTGCTTTGCAAGTGTGGTGGTGTGCAAGTGTAATCCCAAAGCTGGGGAGGCAGAGACAGGCTTGCTGCCCTGGGGCTTGCTGCCCTGGGGCTTGCTGCCTGCCCTAGGTAGCAAACTCCAGGCCAATGGGAAAGCCCACCTCAAAAAAAGTAGAGGGTCATTGAGGAATGACACTTGAAGCTGACCTCTGGCCGCCACATGCATGCTTACATGTATCTGCTCATGTACACAGTGTTTCTGAATACACATGAGCATGCATACAGCACACATGGCACATGCACACACATGCACAATTACACTGCAAGCATGTGCTATAATGGATTTAGTGGGCATTTTTCAACTGTTCTACGTTTTCTGCAGAGAAAAGCCTTGTGCACACACATCTGCCTCTCAGTTACACACCATATAATGTTTCAGTCATGAACAGACCACATATTTGACTGTGATCCTTAGGGGCACATGATCTAATGTTGCCTCTCAGTCTGTGTTAACTGTATTCTGTGATGTTCACAGACATGCAAGGTCACCTAAGGATGTGTTGGTCAGGACATAACCCCATTGTCCAGAATCCTGTGAGTGAACACCTAGACTGAATGCCCAATTTCATTATGATAGATTCCTAGACTGGATGCACCAGAGCAGACAGCACATGGGTCTCTAAAATGTCATTAACACAATATTTCCAAATTACCATCCAGAGAGATACTGATCAGTGCAAACTCCCCACCCCACCCCAGCATGGAGTGGTAGTAATCTCAGAGACATTTGTGCCGAGTCAAGACAAATTATCTGAGATGCTAACATGTGGTGATCATTGCAATTTTCCAAGAATGTTGAAAACTCCTTTTGTTTCTCCTGTGAGGAGAGTTTGATGCCACTATCTTTAGATGGGTACACTATCTCAGGGGCAAGATTTCAGAGGTGTTCCTGAGGCATGTGTGACTTGGTGAGAAGGCTGGCCACTGTGCACTAGGGGTTACTTCAGATCGGGAGAAGTCTGGGTTTTTCTCCCCCGGGGTTTCCTCCAGGGCCAACTAGAGGAAGGAGGGACCTGGAAGCTCCTTGTGACAAGAGCTCTTTAGAGAACACTTGGCATCTTCAAGGAAGATGTCTGAAAGCTTTGACTCTCTTGGCAAGCACACAGCCCACTGGCAATCTGCAAACACAATCTTGTTTTAAAAGCCGGAGGGAATGAGTGACAGCTTGATGCTGGAGCTTAACAATTAGGGCCTCCCTTCAAGTGGAGGTTTCTGATGCTTTAGCTCTGGCTATAGATTCAAAAGTTGAGTATCTGTCACTGCGCACATGACAGAATTCCAGGGACACCCTACAAAGTGAATTCTTTCAAGGTGATCTCTGAATCTTTTTTTTCAAGATCTCTAAAAAGGGTTTTAAATTTTTAATAGAAAAGTAGGTGAACTTTTTAAGAATCAAATGGGAACAGAAAGTAATTCATATAATTGCTAGTTCTTTCCTCTTTCATTTTTAGTTCTTGTCCCCAAATATCAATAACAGTTTTATCGTACACGCCGTTTCACATTCTTATCTGACAAATAAACATTTCTCTGTATTTGAACGAAGTCTTCTTAATTGTTCTAAGTGGCCCCACAGGAGTGCAGCAAATGCTGTACCATAGCTGTTAGTTCAGAGCTCATTCCTGGGGTTTAGTCAATGCATATATGACTCGTCATCAAAGGGATTGTTTTTGTTGAAGACAAACTATAGGAGTGTCTTTTCTAGAGACATCTTTTTGTTCTGAACACATAGTATTGCCTAAAATGTTTATATCAACGTCTGCAGCATTTGGAGCTAAGGAGACAGTTTAATCAGTAAAGAGCTTGCCACTCAAGGTAGGCGGTGGTGGCACACGCCTTTAATCCCAGCACTCAGGAGGCAGAGGCAGGAAGATCTCTGAGTTCAAGGCTAGCCTGGTCTACAGAGTGAGTTCCCAGACAGCCAAGGCTACACAGAGAAACCCTGTCTTAACCTCCCCACACACACATACAAAAGGAGCTTGCCATTCAAGTATGATGACCCAAGTTAGATTTGTGCAAGGGTGTTTTTTATGGGTGCTGGTGATCTAACTTAATGCTAGAAGCAGGGATGGGTGGATGCCTGGGGCTCACTTGCCAGTAAGCTTATCCTAATTGGTAAGCCTCAGGTCTCAGTAAGAGACCTTTTCTCAAAAATAAGATGTCCAGCTCCTAACACTGATACCCAAGGTTGACCTCTGACCCTCACATACATGCACACACATGTACTTGTACATGAGGGTTACTCCCTCTTATGAACATGCACACACCCACGTTTTCTTTTTAAAAGGAATAGAACGTGTAGATTTGTCGAGGCTTTTTGGAGAGCAGTGATCAGCACTGTGTTTAGAACATTAGAACATGGTTTGGGTGGAGTGATTAAGCATCTGGACTCTCCTGTGCACAGGAAGGGATGGGGGATGCTGCAATGGAAACCTCAGTCTCAGATACCGGCGAGTTTTACAGAATTTGTCCACATGCTTGATTTCTGTGAAGGTATAGAGTTTGTTGCCCAAGCTTGTCTTAAAATCCTGGGCTGGAGTCACCCTCCTGCTTTAGACTTGGAGTAATAGATGGAAACAGACACACGGAACACACTCAGCATAAACATTCAATCAGAACGCTTTATCTACTAGCTGCCCACATAACAGGGCATTTTTCGTGGGTGACCCCATCCTGTATGTGACCTTGTCGTGTCACAGCTGTCCTAGTTCAGATGTGATCACAAGGATGAAATGGCCTAACAATGTGTTCTCCGAGTGTTCCCATCCATAAGCTACCGTGACTGACTGTGGCTTAAGTAGCAGCTCAAGAGAAAACAGATGAGCAGTAACTAGAGAGCGTGTGAGTAAATGATCTAACTAATTGCTGGAGCTTGGGTGTAGCTTAATTACATGCCCCGAAGTTTCACCATGATTGAAGGGCAGGCAGTATTAGAAGTCACGATGGAGCTTCAGAGAGGCAAGGCCTCCTGAGCCCTTGGGTAACTGGAGTATGCCTTTAGAAGGCAGTTCTCCTGAGAGGGTTGTCATAAGAATCTATGCTTGTCCAACTCAGCCCTTTGTACTGATGACCTAAGGTATGTTTCCTCCCAACATGTGCCCCTGACATGACCATCAGCCCCATGTTTCAAGAAATAAAGCTCAGACTCAGAATAGATTTACAAACACCTAGGCTCACCGAGCAGTGGTGGTGCATGCCTTTAATCCCAGCACTTGGGAGGCAGAGGCAGGTGGATTTCTGAGTTCGAGGCCAGCCTGGTCTACCAAGTGAGTTCCAGGACAGCCAGGGCTACAAAGAGAAACCCTGTCTCGAAAAACCAAAAAAACAAAAACAAAAACAAAGAAAACAAAACAAAACAAAAAAACCAAAAAAACACAAATACCTAGGCTCTTGTGACTAGATCATAACTTAATATAACCTATTTTTCTCTAATCTACATTCTGCCATGTGGCTGGTTACCTGTGCTCAGTCAGGTACGATGTGTCTGTCTCATCACATCTTCCTGGGCAAATGTCCCATCCTTTTTGCCTCCTGTATGTCCCACCTCCTATTTCCTGCCTAAGCCATAGGCCATCAAATTTGTTACTGACAAGTGCCACATCCACACAGACATAAAATATTCTCTCTACAGATGTTATATTAGGTGCATGGGCTAACAGCACAAGTCTGAGTCTGTTCTAGTCTATTTTAACTTTGAAAGTATGAGCTAAATACACCTCTTTTCTTTATAAAACACCTTGCTTCAGGTATTTCATTATAGTAGTGAAAAGCTGATTAGTACCATATATTGGTCCTAGGAATGGCTTTACAAAGAATCCAGAGGATCGCCTTGTGCTGGGTGCTTTAAGAAATCTTTTGTCTGTGGTAGGGCTTGAGTGGTACTGTGTAGTGACTTAGATGCTGCTGAAGTCCACATGGCCTTAGAAAAAAGGCCACAGTTGTGATGGGCAGGCAGGGAAGCCAAGACAGGGGATTTCATAGCCTTAGAGATGAGCTGGGGCTTTGTATCTCAAACATTCATGTGCCCAGGATCAACTGGGGTCAGATTCATTACCGAGTCTCCTTCAGCAGCAGATTAATGGTGGTGCCCAAAATTTTGCCTTTCTAAGAGCTAATCGAAACCATCTCAGGGGATAATTTAAACCATCCATGGATGAGTGGGGATCCTGACCAACCAACCCTCTTCTTCTCAGTTGTGGAAGGCAGATCCCAGAGAGGAAAGGGCACTCGTCCGGTGTCACATAGCTTGGCAGCATCTGTGGCAGGCTTATAAACAGTTGGAGCTCCAGCTCAGGCCATATTTAGCAAACATCAGCCTATACTGTTGGAGCTGCTTGAAGGAAAGACCATTTATGCTGTGCCTTCCCGACACCAGGCACTCATGCCTTTGATCCCATTTAATCTTCCTGATACCCTTACAAGATAAGTAGTTAGTTCTCATTTCCCAGAAGGAAGACTGAGCCTCTGACAGCGGAGCGGATTCCCCAAGGTCAAGCTAGTCTTGCTTTGGAGGTCACTCAGCTTTACACCCTGTGACTGTTCACACCCTGAGCCTCACTCCTCAATGCCAGCAGACTGTTGTCTGTGTCTACATGTGCCATATCCACCATGGATGTAAAATACTCACGGTGGAAGTATTTATTTTTGTATTGAACATGTGTAGACATTCATTCCCTCCCTTGCCATTATCCCCTAGTACAGTATAACAATTATTTATATAGTGCCAGCACTGTGTGAGGCCTCAGGAATCATCTAGAATGGAGCGTAGGGGTGAGTTTCCTTGGGAAGGCTGAGCTCGGATGTCACCATCACCCCACTTGCTGTTCTTACCTGATCCTAACCTGGCTGATGACTGTTCAGCTAAGAACTTGCCCTACTTTCCTTTCTGTTGCTGTGATGGAACACCCTGACTAAAAAGCAACTTAAAGTAGAGAGAGTTTATTTGCACTCACAGTTGCAGGTTAAGTGTCCAGCCTTGCAGGGAAGTCATGGCAGCAGATCCCAGCTGAGACAACTGGTCATTTCACATCTTCAGTCAAGAGCAATCAGAAGTGAAATGAAGGCATGCTCATTAGTTTACTTGTACTTGACTTTACTTCTCCACTCTTACATAGTTCAGGACCCCTACTTGGGGAATGGTGCCACCCATAGTGGGCTGGATCATCCCATATAGGTTAACTTAACTCAAGAATCTCCCACAGACAAGAACACAAGCCAATCCAGTGTAGACAATCTTAAATTGAGACTCCCCAGTGTCTTCTTCTAGGTTCTGCCTGGGCTATGTTTTTGTGCACAGAAAACACCAGAGGAAGACACTGGGTGCCCTGCTGTCACTGTCCTTACTCCACAGGGTCTTTCACTGAACCTGGAGCTAGTCTGGCAACCAGCAATTCTCCTGTCTCCACCTCCGCACAGTGCTGGGGTTTCCAGTGGATTCTGGGATTTGAACTTACCCAAGGAGCCATCTCCCCAACTCACTGTGAGGTTTCCTTGTCAGGATATATAGCTGCTTTAGAAAGACCAGGTGAATAATGTGTGTAAGATGCTACCTTCCACATTAAAAAAATGCATAAACAAATACATCTGTTTTATGTTTAAAAAATGAAACTAGAGTCTGGAGAAGTAATTTAGCAATGAAGAACACGTGCAGAAATATGGGGTTCAATTCCTAGCACCCACATCTGGTTGCCTTCAAGATCCTCTAACTCTAGTGCCAGGGTACCCAGCGCCCCCTTCTGGCCTCCATGGGTACTGCACTTGCATGTGTCCATCCCTCTTCTACACACTCATATACAATTAAATATAGTTTTTTTAACTTTAAAAGAAAATGAGAAACAGTAAATGAATAAACTGCTCAGAGTGTAACTTCATTTTGTGAGTTGTCTTTGGGATTTTATAAACAATTTATGTGACTGAAAACAAAATTAAACCAACAAGAATAAAAACCATCTCCTAACAGGGAAAACAAATGGAAACAAATGGCTCTGTATACACAATTGAAGGCTTAACCTCACAGGGATCTTCAAGTGACTTGGACACAGTAACTCCAAATGGAACAAAGAGATAAAAAGAACCGCCAATAAAACCTAAACTGGATTCAGTAGTCTTATTGTTGGTAATAAAAACCGCTTTTGCTGTTTGGAAACTATTCCA
>JADRCH010012060.1:0-10881 GCA_019843965.1 Rhynchomys soricoides
GGGGGAGGCAGGGGAGGCAGGGGAAGGGAGGGGAGGCAGGGGGAAGCAGGGGAAGTAGGGGGAGGCAGGGGAGGGAGGAGGAGGCAGGGGGAGGCAGGGGAGGGAGGGGAGGCAGGGGAAGCAGGGGGAGGCAGGGGAGGCGGAGGAGGCAGGGGGAGGCAGGGGAGGCAGGGGAGGCAGGGGGAGGCAAGGGAGGGAGGGGAGGCAGGGGAGGGAGGGGAGGGAGGGGAGGCAGGGGAGGCAGGGGGAGGCAGGGGGAGGCAGGGGAGGTGGAGGAGGCAGGGGGAGGCAGGGGAGGGAGGGGAGGCAGGGGGAGGGAGGGGAGGCAGGGGGAAGTAGGGGGAGGCAGGGGAGGCAGGGGGAGGCAGGGGAGGGAGGGGAGGCAGGGGAGGCAGGGGATGCAGGGAGAGCTGTATCTGTGAGTGCAGTGTTAGGAGACAGGGGAGGCAGGGGGAGGTAGGTGGAGGCAGGGGGGCATGCAGAGCCTGTATCTTTGAGCTTGGTGGTGTAAAGAAGTCTTTAGAAGAGGGACATGGGTAAATCAGAGCATGTGGCATGATGGGAAACTGCTTGGCAGTCCTGGGACAGAGACGTAGATGATGATGATGATGATGATGATGATGATGACGCTACATCTACAGGTGTTTGGGAGGATGGCTTCAGCTTGGCTAGGTAGGAGGAGGCAGGCAGGGAGGGAGGGGTTGGGAGGTCTCCTCAGGAGCTCCCCAGGTGGCTGTGAGGCTCCCAAGGGAGAAACAGGTTAGGTGAAAGAAGGTCCAGATTCAATGTCAAGATGCAACAGCAAAGATACACAGGATGCTGCAGGCATTGGCTCTGATGCTCAGGGACCATGGTAATAAACTGGGGAGAGAAGGAGATCTCTCAAGAGGGGTCTGTGGAGAGATCACAGACAGTGACAGACAGGCATAGAAGAGATGACAGATGTGTGCAGGACAGGGCAAGCTGGACTAGGTCCCAGTGACATTGAGCACTATCATATGGCCACTGAATTCCTTCAAATCCTTGCCAGGAGGTATGTCTGGGATATGGTGAGACATAGGTAGGAGCTCTGGGAGCAGGAGAGGAGGCAAGTGTGGGATGGAGGGAAGGGACACGGACAGGGCAGGGTGCTCCTGAAGAGAAGGGGCGTGAGAACTGAATACCTCACATGGACACCAAAAGGGCAGGGGTGACCAAGGGTGGAGAAGCCAGAGGCCGTCAAAGCCCAGAGAAGGGTGGGTGGGGCCTGAAAGGCTGCAAAGGTCGTGTTGATGTTTCTGTCTCTGGGTGAATGTGAAGAGCTGGGTGTGTGGGGTGGGAAGATTGGGGCTGAAGTTTAAGGAGCCTGGAGTTGAGGAGGACAGGAAGAGGGAGGCCCCCAGACATCCAAGAGAAAGATCTGTGCCTCTGGAAGCCCTGTCTGTCTCTGGCTGGGCAGTGGCGCTGCACCCTGTCAAAACCCCTGCCCAGATGTGGTACCAGTGTTAAACCTGAGCCTTCTCTACCCCCCCCCCCCAAGTGAAGGCTTGTCGGTTCCTGGTTGTCCAGTGACATTTAATGATGTCCCCTTCACCCCGTGGTCAGACTGCAGGGGGAGCCTGCAAGGACATAGAGGGTGGAGGGAAGGGTTTGTCTGGGAGGGGGCTAGGATAAACAGAAGGGGCCCAGGGCAATGTGGCCTGCAAAGGAAAAGTGTCCTGTTGCATATGTTCCCAGGGGGTGTGGGGGTGTGATCAGAGCCTGGCCCAGTGCCCTATAGCACATCTGCCTCTCAGCTGTCTCCCGGGTTCACACAGCACATGGCTCTTGGGTGGGTGTGCACAGGCCACAGCTTTCCTGCTCATGAGAAAGCTTTGCTTCAAAGAGATTGGCTTTATTTTCACTGGGCCGGGGGGTGGAGGGAGGGGGATGAGTCTAAACAAAAGTTAGAACCGCTGAAGAAAACAGAGACTCGGTTCCTTCTCTCAGCCATCCTATCTCAATGCAGGGCCATGTTCTGGAATGACGTGTCAGGGACTGATTCTCCCATGGGCAGCTGGGTAACAGTAACCTGTGCTTCACGAGCCATGGGATTCTGAGCCTGAGAAGATGCAGCCACACCCTGGAATGTGCGGTTTTTCCCTCCCAGGCATGTTAGTTACAAATGCTGGCCCATACCCGGAGCATCCCAAAGATGCCCTTCTGTGTGTTGTTGGGGGGCGGTGCTTTGCTGCGTCAGCTTCTCTGCTAGTCTGTGGGCACCAAAAATCAATTCATCTTTGTATCCTGGTCCCTGTGACCCCGGGATGTGATGCCAAATGTAGAGATGAATTCTGAAGCTTTGCATTGCCTGGCAAATAAGGAATGTCGAAAGAGAAATTCCCCCGGGCCCACCATATAGCACTATAAGAGAAAAGATCTGTCTTGTGACACCTGTCACACTTGATAAGATCCATGATGGGTCACCAAGACGATCGTGCCATTGTCTTCTTTTCCTTAGGCCCACCATGCCCTCTGTGTTCTGTGTAAATGTCTCTGCCTGGCTTCTCCCTGGGCTCTGACTGAGGGTACTTCCATGTGCACTTCCAAGGAAGGGAGGGGCTCTTTCCTGCCCTCCAAGAACAAGGGTTCATCCTGCCCCTGCCCCTGCCCCTGCCCCTGCCCCTGCCCCTGTATCTCTGTGTTCTTTGTAGCTAAAGCACACTTCTGAGGCAGCGTGGAATGAAGCACACAAGCTGGGGGTTACGGTTACCCAGGTTCAGAATCTAACATGCTACAGCCACTGTGGGAAAGGGCATGGAGGTTTCTCAAGTTTTCAATTAAAACTAAAGTCACGACACAATCAGTAATTATGGTTTGGGGCAAGGAATCCAGTCTCTTGAGTTTCCTAGGCTGCCTTTGAACTTGTGATCCTCCAGCCCCAACCTGCCAAATAGCTGGGATTATAGGTGTATCTTGCCAGAGCTAGCCAAAAATTCTACCTTTGAATTTTTATCCCAGAGAATTAAAAGTGAGGTCTTGAACAGATGGCTGTACACTCAAGTTCATGGCCATGTCATTCTCAGGAGCTGAAACACAAGAGCAATGCAAGTGTCCCCCATTGGGTGGATGAGGAGGAGCAGGGTGTGCCATAGGCATACAATGGAGTATTTATTCACCCTTGCCTGGGAAGAATGCTCTCACACACACACTAACTATGCAAAGCTAAATAAACCAGTCACAAAGGGGCAGATTCTGTTTCTATATGATTTGATGCCTAGAAGATGCCTCATATAAGCGAATCCACAGACAGGAGGGGCTAAAAAGAGAAGAAAGGGGACCTGGTGTTTAACGTGGACAGCATATGTATTCTGTAAGGGGACAGACCTTCTAGGTCAGTGGTTCTCAGCCTTCCTGATGCTGTGACCCTTTAATACAGTCCCTCATGGTGTGGTGACCCCAACCATAAACTTAGGCTCATTGCTACCTCGTAACTGTGATTTTGCTACTACTCTGACTCATAATGTAAATATCCGATATGCAGGATACCTGGTATGCAACCCCCAAGGAAAGTGCTGTCAACCCCTGGGGGGTTGAGACCCACAGGTTGAGCACCACTGCGGGAGGGGCCAGTGAGGCTGCTGTGTGGCCTTTCTACTGTGTGAGCACCTTGGCATCTGCCCAGTGTGCAGCGGCAGTTCTCATGACAACCTCCATCACTGTCATTTCCTCCTGGCCCCTACCAGAATGAGTCATCATCTGGGTCCACCTATGGCCCTCCTTGTCCCAGGCTGTCCTCCCCTCTGGGGTGCAGTATGTCCTTGCTGACATCCTGTCTCGTTTCACATTCTCTGTAATATATAGTCTGGAATATAGCCTTCTCTTCTTCCTTCCCTCTTTGCTCGGCACTGCTGAATGTTCCCCGGTTCAAATCCCACCCCTGCATCTTACCAGCTGCATGTCCATTTCCATTATCTGAAAAATGAGTCACATGGATGAGAAGTACCGCATTGTTGTGGCAAAAGCCAGACTGAACACTAAGACCATGTTGGTCTGATGAGATTTAGCCACAGGTCCTCACTCAGACTCGGCTGTTCTTACAGAAGTCTCAGAGCCTCTCAGAGCTGCACTGCCTAGGGGTGGGCAGAGCAGGACTATGCAAAGCTGCATGTCCATGTGTCCTCACTGGGACAGTAAGAGAGCTGTGTGCACCCCTCCCCATGGTTCATTTAGAAAGTTAGACTAGGATGCACATGTCCCAGCTACGCTCCGTGCTGAGGTTCAACTGGGCAGGACCTGTGCTCACTCCACATCCATGTCTGCCATGGAGGGGCCACAGTGATCTGCTTTTCAAGCCAGGACCCATAGAGATGGCTTTGTTTGTTTGTTTGTTTGTTTGTTTATTCACCTACTTATTTTTGAGACAAGATTCTGCTTTGTAACCTTAGTTATCCTGGAGCTTACTGTGTCCACCAGGCTAGCCTCCGTCACACGGAAACCCACCTGCCTCTGTCTCCTGAGTGCTAAGATTAAAGATGTGCACCACTATACCTGGTCTTAGATGGTCCATCTAGATCTTCACTCGTGTAGATCCTTCCCTCTTAAGACAGAAGCACGCAGCACTAAACGTGGCACAGAATGCATCAGTAGTCCACGGCCGTATTACATCATTCTTTGCACATCCACAGCATCATTAATGCTGAGTTAGACTCCACTGAGGGCTGGGATGGTGGCTCGGCAGAAAAATGCTTGCTTTGCAAGTGTGGTGGTGTGCAAGTGTAATCCCAAAGCTGGGGAGGCAGAGACAGGCTTGCTGCCCTGGGGCTTGCTGCCTGCCCTAGGTAGCAAACTCCAGGCCAATGGGAGAGCCCACCTCAAAAAAAGTAGAGGGTCATTGAGGAATGACTCTTGAAGCCGACCTCTGGCCGCCACATGCATGCTTACATGTATCTGCTCATGTACACAGTGTTTCTGAATACACATGAGCATGCATACAGCACACATGGCACATGCACACACATGCACAATTACACTGCAAGCATGTGCTATAATGGATTGAGTGGGCATTTTTCAACTGTTCTACGTTTTCTGCAGAGAAAAGCCTTGTGCACACACATCTGCCTCTCAGTTACACACCATATAATGTTTCAGTCATGAACAGACCACATATTTGACTGTGATCCTTAGGGGCACATGATCTAATGTTGCCTCTCAGTCTGTGTTAACTGCATTCTGTGATGTTCACAGACATGCAAGGTCACCTAAGGATGTGTTGGTCAGGACATAACCCCATTGTCCAGAATCCTGTGAGTGAACACCTAGACTGAATGCCCAATTTCATTATGATAGATTCCTAGACTGGATGCACCAGAGCAGACAGCACATGGGTCTCTAAAATGTCATTAACACAATATTTCCAAATTACCATCCAGAGAGATACTGATCAGTGCAAACTCCCCACCCCACCCCAGCATGGAGTGGTAGTAATCTCAGAGACATTTGTGCCGAGTCAAGACAAATTATCTGAGATGCTAACATGTGGTGATCATTGCAATTTTCCAAGAATGTTGAAAACTCCTTTTGTTTCTCCTGTGAGGAGAGTTTGATGCCACTATCTTTAGATGGGTACACTATCTCAGGGGCAAGATTTCAGAGGTGTTCCTGAGGCATGTGTGACTTGGTGAGAAGGCTGGCCACTGTGCACTAGGGGTTACTTCAGATCGGGAGAAGTCTGGGTTTTTCTCCCCCGGGGTTTCCTCCAGGGCCAACTAGAGGAAGGAGGGACCTGGAAGCTCCTGTGACAAGAGCTCTTTAGAGAACGCTTGGCATCTTCAAGGAAGATGTCTGAAAGCTTTGACTCTCTTGGCAAGCACACAGCCCACTGGCAATCTGCAAACACAATCTTGTTTTAAAAGCCGGAGGGAATGAGTGACAGCTTGATGCTGGAGCTTAACAATTAGGGCCTCCCTTCAAGTGGAGGTTTCTGATGCTTTAGCTCTGGCTATAGATTCAAAAGTTGAGTATCTGTCACTGCGCACATGACAGAATTCCAGGGACACCCTACAAAGTGAATTCTTTCAAGGTGATCTCTGAATCTTTTTTTTCAAGATCTCTAAAAAGGGTTTTAAATTTTTAATAGAAAAGTAGGCGAACTTTTTAAGAATCAAATGGGAACAGAAAGTAATCCATATAATTGCTAGTTCTTTCCTCTTTCATTTTTAGTTCTTGTCCCCAAATATCAATAACAGTTTTATCGTACACGCCGTTTCACATTCTTATCTGACAAATAAACATTTCTCTGTATTTGAACGAAGTCTTCTTAATTGTTCTAAGTGGCCCCACAGGAGTTCAGCAAATGCTGTACCATAGCTGTTAGTTCAGAGCTCATTCCTGGGGTTTAGTCAATGCATATATGACTCGTCATCAAAGGGATTGTTTTTGTTGAAGACAAACTATAGGAGTGTCTTTTCTAGAGACATCTTTTTGTTCTGAACACATAGTATTGCCTAAAATGTTTATATCAACGTCTGCAGCATTTGGAGCTAAGGAGACAGTTTAATCAGTAAAGAGCTTGCCACTCAAGGTAGGCGGTGGTGGCACACGCCTTTAATCCCAGCACTCAGGAGGCAGAGGCAGGAAGATCTCTGAGTTCAAGGCTAGCCTGGTCTACAGAGTGAGTTCCCAGACAGCCAGGGCTACACAGAGAAACCCTGTCTTAACCTCCCCCCACACACATACAAAAGGAGCTTGCCATTCAAGTATGATGACCCAAGTTAGATTTGTGCAAGGGTGTTTTTTATGGGTGCTGGTGATCTAACTTAATGCTAGAAGCAGGGATGGGTGGATGCCTGGGGCTCACTTGCCAGTAAGCTTATCCTAATTGGTAAGCCTCAGGTCTCAGTAAGAGACCTTTTCTCAAAAATAAGATGTCCAGCTCCTAACACTGATACCCAAGGTTGACCTCTGACCCTCACATACATGCACACACATGTACTTGTACATGAGGGTTACTCCCTCTTATGAACATGCACACACCCACGTTTTCTTTTTAAAAGGAATAGAACGTGTAGATTTGTCGAGGCTTTTTGGAGAGCAGTGATCAGCACTGTGTTTAGAACATTAGAACATGGTTTGGGTGGAGTGATTAAGCATCTGGACTCTCCTGTGCACAGGAAGGGATGGGGGATGCTGCAATGGAAACCTCAGTCTCAGATACCGGCGAGTTTTACAGAATTTGTCCACATGCTTGATTTCTGTGAAGGTATAGAGTTTGTTGCCCAAGCTTGTCTTAAAATCCTGGGCTGGAGTCACCCTCCTGCTTTAGACTTGGAGTAATAGATGGAAACAGACACACGGAACACACTCAGCATAAACATTCAATCAGAACGCTTTATCTACTAGCTGCCCACATAACAGGGCATTTTTCGTGGGTGACCCCATCCTGTATGTGACCTTGTCGTGTCACAGCTGTCCTAGTTCGGATGTGATCACAAGGATGAAATGGCCTAACAATGTGTTCTCCGAGTGTTCCCATCCATAAGCTACCGTGACTGACTGTGGCTTAAGTAGCAGCTCAAGAGAAAACAGATGAGCAGTAACTAGAGAGCGTGTGAGTAAATGATCTAACTAATTGCTGGAGCTTGGGTGTAGCTTAATTACATGCCCCGAAGTTTCACCATGATTGAAGGACAGGCAGTATTAGAAGTCACGATGGATCTTCAGAGAGGCAAGGCCTCCTGAGCCCTTGGGTAACTGGAGTATGCCTTTAGAAGGCAGTTCTCCTGAGAGGGTTGTCATAAGAATCTATGCTTGTCCAACTCAGCCCTTTGTACTGATGACCTAAGGTATGTTTCCTCCCAACATGTGCCCCTGACATGACCATCAGCCCCATGTTTCAAGAAATAAAGCTCAGACTCAGAATAGATTTACAAACACCTAGGCTCACCGAGCAGTGGTGGTGCATGCCTTTAATCCCAGCACTTGGGAGGCAGAGGCAGGTGGATTTCTGAGTTCAAGGCCAGCCTGGTCTACCAAGTGAGTTCCAGGACAGCCAGGGCTACAAAGAGAAACCCTGTCTCGAAAAACCAAAAAAACAAAAACAAAAACAAAGAAAACAAAACAAAACAAAAAAAACAAAAAAACACAAATACCTAGGCTCTTGTGACTAGATCATAACTTAATATAACCTATTTTTCTCTAATCTACATTCTGCCATGTGGCTGGTTACCTGTGCTCAGTCAGGTACGATGTGTCTGTCTCATCACATCTTCCTGGGCAAATGTCCCATCCTTTTTGCCTCCTGTATGTCCCACCTCCTATTTCCTGCCTAAGCCATAGGCCATCAAATTTGTTACTGACAAGTGCCACATCCACACAGACATAAAACATTCTCTCTACAGATGTTATATTAGGTGCATGGGCTAACAGCACAAGTCTGAGTCTGTTCTAGTCTATTTTAACTTTGAAAGTATGAGCTAAATACACCTCTTTTCTTTATAAAACACCTTGCTTCAGGTATTTCATTATAGTAGTGAAAAGCTGATTAGTACCATATATTGGTCCTAGGAATGGCTTTACAAAGAATCCAGAGGATCGCCTTGTGCTGGGTGCTTTAAGAAATCTTTTGTCTGTGGTAGGGCTTGAGTGGTACTGTGTAGTGACTTAGATGCTGCTGAAGTCCACATGGCCTTAGAAAAAAGGCCACAGTTGTGATGGGCAGGCAGGGAAGCCAAGACAGGGGATTTCATAGCCTTAGAGATGAGCTGGGGCTTTGTATCTCAAACATTCATGTGCCCAGGATCAACTGGGGTCAGATTCATTACCGAGTCTCCTTCAGCAGCAGATTAATGGTGGTGCCCAAAATTTTGCCTTTCTAAGAGCTAATCGAAACCATCTCAGAGGATAATTTAAACCATCCATGGATGAGTGGGGATCCTGACCAACCAACTCTCTTCTTCTCAGTTGTGGAAGGCAGATCCCAGAGAGGAAAGGGCACTCGTCCGGTGTCACATAGCTTGGCAGCATCTGTGGCAGGCTTATAAACAGTTGGAGCTCCAGCTCAGGCCATATTTAGCAAACATCAGCCTATACTGTTGGAGCTGCTTGAAGGAAAGACCATTTATGCTGTGCCTTCCCGACACCAGGCACTCATGCCTTTGATCCCATTTAATCTTCCTGATACCCTTACAAGATAAGTAGTTAGTTCTCATTTCCCAGAAGGAAGACTGAGCCTCTGACAGCGGAGCGGATTCCCCAAGGTCAAGCTAGTCTTGCTTTGGAGGTCACTCAGCTTTACACCCTGTGACTGTTCACACCCTGAGCCTCACTCCTCAATGCCAGCAGACTGTTGTCTGTGTCTACATGTGCCATATCCACCATGGATGTAAAATACTCACGGTGGAAGTATTTATTTTTGTATTGAACATGTGTAGACATTCATTCCCTCCCTTGCCATTATCCCCTAGTACAGTATAACAATTATTTATATAGTGCCAGCACTGTGTGAGGCCTCAGGAATCATCTAGAATGGAGCGTAGGGGTGAGTTTCCTTGGGAAGGCTGAGCTCGGATGTCACCATCACCCCACTTGCTGTTCTTACCTGATCCTAACCTGGCTGATGACTGTTCAGCTAAGAACTTGCCCTACTTTCCTTTCTGTTGCTGTGATGGAACACCCTGACTAAAAAGCAACTTAAAGTAGAGAGAGTTTATTTGCACTCACAGTTGCAGGTTAAGTGTCCAGCCTTGCAGGGAAGTCATGGCAGCAGATCCCAGCTGAGACAACTGGTCATTTCACATCTTCAGTCAAGAGCAATCAGAAGTGAAATGAAGGCATGCTCATTAGTTTACTTGTACTTGACTTTACTTCTCCACTCTTACATAGTTCAGGACCCCTACTTGGGGAATGGTGCCACCCATAGTGGGCTGGATCATCCCATATAGGTTAACTTAACTCAAGAATCTCCCACAGACAAGAACACAAGCCAATCCAGTGTAGACAATCTTAAATTGAGACTCCCCAGTGTCTTCTTCTAGGTTCTGCCTGGGCTATGTTTTTGTGCACAGAAAACACCAGAGGAAGACACTGGGTGCCCTGCTGTCACTGTCCTTACTCCACAGGGTCTTTCACTGAACCTGGAGCTAGTCTGGCAACCAGCAATTCTCCTGTCTCCACCTCCGCACAGTGCTGGGGTTTCCAGTGGATTCTGGGATTTGAACTTACCCAAGGAGCCATCTCCCCAACTCACTGTGAGGTTTCCTTGTCAGGATATATAGCTGCTTTAGAAAGACCAGGTGAATAATGTGTGTAAGATGCTACCTTCCACATTAAAAAAATGCATAAACAAATACATCTGTTTTATGTTTAAAAAATGAAACTAGAGTCTGGAGAAGTAATTTAGCAATGAAGAACACGTGCAGAAATATGGGGTTCAATTCCTAGCACCCACATCTGGTTGCCTTCAAGATCCTCTAACTCTAGTGCCAGGGTACCCAGCGCCCCCTTCTGGCCTCCATGGGTACTGCACTTGCATGTGTCCATCCCTCTTCTACACACTCATATACAATTAAATATAGTTTTTTTAACTTTAAAAGAAAATGAGAAACAGTAAATGAATAAACTGCTCAGAGTGTAACTTCATTTTGTGAGTTGTCTTTGGGATTTTATAAACAATTTATGTGACTGAAAACAAAATTAAACCAACAAGAATAAAAACCATCTCCTAACAGGGAAAACAAATGGAAACAAATGGCTCTGTATACACAATTGAAGGCTTAACCTCACAGGGATCTTCAAGTGACTTGGACACAGTAACTCCAAATGGAACAAAGAGATAAAAAGAACCGCCAATAAAACCTAAACTGGATTCAGTAGTCTTTTATTGTTGGTAATAAAAACCGCTTTTGCTGTTTGGAAACTATTCCA
>JADRCH010012096.1:2155-19773 GCA_019843965.1 Rhynchomys soricoides
GATGCTTGCATCTGTGACTCTGTTCCCCCCCCCCCCCCAGGTTTTCTAACTCCAGAGTTGTCTACCTTTGTGATTTCTTTATTGTTTCTATTTCTCTTTTTAGTTCCTGGATGGTTTTGTTCATTTCCTTCATCTGTTTGATTGTGTTTTCCTGTAATTCTTTAAGGGATTTTTGTGTTTCCTCTTTAAGGGCTCTAGTTGTTTACCTTTGTTCTCTTGTATTTCTTTAAGGGAGTTATTTATTTCCTACTTAAAATCTTTTATCATCCTCTTGAGATGTGATTTTCAGTCTGAGTCTACCTTTTCTGTTGTGTTGGGGTATCCAGGGCTTGTTGTGGTGTGATAGCTGGGTTCTGATGATGCCAAGTAGCCTTGGTTTCTGTTCCTTGTATTCTTGCCTTTGCCTTTCACCATCTGGTTATCTTTGGTGTTAGGTGGTCTTACTCTCTCTGACTATGGCTTGTCTTTCCTGCAAGCCTAGGTGTCAATACTCCTTGAAGTCTAGTTCTCTCTGAGAAGAATTTGGGTTTGGATAGCTGTGGTTCAGGGTCAGCTCTGGGATGCAGACAGAAATAAGAAGGCACTCGTTCCCAGCTGTCCCTTGTTTCTTGTGTCCTGATGGCTCTGCATGGATCCCTCTTGGTCCAGTGAATTTGAAAAGAAGTGATGCTCTTGCCTGTGCTTGAAGCTGTGTTGGCACTCCTGGTATACCAACTCTCTCTTGGCACTATTTGAGTATGGGTCCCTGTATCACAGGATCTGCTCTCCAGCCACTGAAAGAAACCAGAAGTCCGTCCCTCAGTCTTTGTGTCCTGAGTATTCCAGGTGGGTCCCTCTGAGCAGACAGGTTTGCCCACACTCCTGGGAGGCTATCTTTCTCCCAGAGCTGTTTGGCTATGGAGCCCTGGTGGCCCAGGTTGGGGTCTCCTGCCACAGATGGAAACTGGAAGGCTCCTTCCTCCTGGTTGTTCCTCATTCCCTGTGTCCTAAGGCTTCTGGGTGAGTCCAGCTGAGCTGTGTTAGACCTCTTACCTCCTCTCATGGGCTTTTCCACACTCCTGGCTGGCTATCTTTCTCCCAGTGCTATTTGGCTATGGAGTCCTATTGGCCCAGCGATTGTTCCAAATGTTATTGGTGGCTTCTTTTTCTCCCTATGTGTGGTATTCTAAGTTCAGTCATTTATAAAATATTCTCATATTGGTTTTCCTAGTTTTCTTTTTCACTGCCTTAGGTTTTTCATCCTTTACTGACAACCCAAAACTCACTACCTGCATCCTGTTCTTCTTTGGCTCTCTACCTCTCTCTCAGAATCTCAAAACTCCAATGCTAATGTCTTGAGTTTAATGGTAGGATTTTGTTCATTATCTTTGCTCATTTTTTGATATGTGACCATTGAAAGCAGCATCCTCATGGAGGAGTTTAAGTCCTCTCAGAATAAAACTTGAGAAATCCTGGGAAGTGTTCTTGTTTTAAACTCTGTCAGTTACATAATCAATTTAAGAGAGATTGTCTTGAGAAGATAATGCTCAACAAACAGAAATAAATGTTAGAATTCATGCATGGAACACTATAGGTGTCACATCTTGGCTTTGTATGAAGAATTGCATCATGTCCTGAATCTTTCTGAATGAGCAGCTGTCTGTCTGGTAGATTTTCTTGAATCAAGACAGACTCTTCTGATACAAAGGAGTAACTGGGTTAAGAAATCGATACCTTCTTGTAAAGAAGTTACTAGAAGGAAGCAAGGACTTAGAAGAAGATAGAAGGCAGTATGTGGTGTATGGGCTGTAGGTTTGTATCTATCATTTTTCCTCAAGGCAACTGAATGTGTAATTTCTAAGATCATTTCTATGGCAAATTGAGTCTAAAATCAGACAAGTTTTATGAGGGAATCTGCTGATGGATGCCATCAGCTATGGTGGGGAAGAAAATCTTGATGGCATTATGAACATACTTTTAGTCTATAATATTTATTTTACCCCATATCATTTTCTAAGTAACTACTATAAATTGAACAGCCATTATAGTAATTGATTTAATATTTCACTTGTGGATGATGCTAAGATTTGCCCTCACTCAATTACTTTGTTTCCAGGGTAACTAGTGTGTTTTAAATAAGAATTGTGAAGAAAGAATCAATTAATAATATATAACTCCAATTAAATAAAATTTAGATTTTTACACAGTGAAGCAAATCTTCCAAAAGTGAACACGACAGTCTAACAATATGGTTGGTCTTTGGCAAATGGTGCATATACTAATTTTAAATAAATCTGCATGCTATTGTACATAGTGTCTGACTACCTCAGACTTAAGCCTTTTATGAAAATGTGAAAATGCAAAGAGCTAATCATGCAATCAGTTCTTACTTAATTATCTATTGTCTAGATCCCGCCTGCCTCCTTCTTATCCTTTATTGGCATTTTTAACATAAGGAAGAGGAGGGAAATTAAAATGATTTTATTTTGCTTCTCAAGAGCTCTGCCTGTGAGAACACATTAATTACTTCATTTATCAAGGGTATATTGAGCACATTCCAAACACTGATGCTCGTTGTCATTCCTCAATTAGGCAAAGCCCTTTTCTGCTAAGATGTCATGTATCTAGTGTTGCCTTTGCCTGGGAAGCTCTCCTCTAGCCTTTGCATGGATTACTCTCCACTTCTTTTATATCTCTGCTCTTCTGTTAGCTTCCACATGCAATATTACTGCCATCCTTTATAAAACAGAAACTTTAACCCCCACAGAAATCCTATAGTCCTCTCTCTTAGATACTTTACATTCCGCATTTTTTATAATCCCACCTAACATTTATTCATTCACTGACTTCCTCGCTATATATATCCTCACTAACAAAATTTATGTGCCTAAATACAGAAGACGTCTCTGTTGTTTTCCTTTGACTGTTATGTGCCTATATTAGAGTTGTATGTAGTTTTTAGTGGGAGCATCATTTCTGTGTTTTTAGTGAAATCTTTACTTAAGGATGAAAGACACAGTGTTTCTCCTTTATTCTCAAAAGAATGGTATCTATGAAAGAAATTTATAAGCAAGATTACAGTGGAAGATTATGTTAAATGATTTCTTCCTTTATTAAAAATAGATTTTTTTCATGTAATATATTCTGATTATAGTTCCCTGTCATCCCACTTCCTCCCTTTCCTTACCCTTTCCCCTCCTGTCCAGATCCAGGCCCTGTTTCTCATTAGGAAACAAACAGGCACCTGATGAATAATGATAAAATAAAGTATATTGAAGACAACTCGTAATATGGAAAACAAGCAATTGAGGTAAAGAACCAATAAAAAAGCACAAGAAACACATACAGATGGAGAGACACATGCACTTACATACTCAGGAATCCTACAAAAAACCCAAACCATAAGCCATAATATATAAGGACCTGCAAGGCTTAAAAAGCCAAAAACCAAAATGTAACAAATGCCCTGACTTAATATTATCAAACAAGGGCCATCCAAAGATGCCACTGAGTTTGTTTTGTGTTGGTCATCTACTGCTAGGCATGGTGCCTACCCTTATGAGTGGTTTGTTTTCCCAGTGTGATAAACTCAGAGAAATCTAATTTTTCTTTTCTGAGAAGTTATCAGTTAGAGATAGCTTCTGGGTTAGGGATGTGGGCTTTTGTTCACTTTTATCTTCTGATCTGGGACACCATCAGGCCCAGGCCTATATATGTCCTGTGCATGCTGCCAGCTTCTGTGAATTTATATGTTTGCCAGCACCGTTGTGTCCAGAAGACCTTGATTCCTTGGTGTCCTCTATCTTCTCTGGTTCTTACAATTTTTCTACCTTTTATTCTGCAGTGTTCTTTAAGTCCTAAGGGAGGGGATTGGATGGAGAAATCTCATTTAAGGCTGAATGTCCCAAGTCTCTGCATCTTGTCTGGCTGTATGTTTTTATTTGCTGCAGGAGAAGGATTCTGTGATGACAGTTGAACAAGTCATTGACCTATGAGTATAGCAAAAACATTTTTAGGAGTCATTTTATTGCTATTCTCTTTTAGGAGAACAGTAGTATTGAGTTTCTCCTAGGTCCCTGGCCTATATAGTCTCAGGTTCTGGACCACCCAACCAACATTGAGTTCTGTCTCTTACAGTTGACTTTAATTCAAATCAGATATTGGTTAGTTACTCCCACAATCTTTGTGCCCCTATTATACCAACATATTATACAGGTAAAAGTCACCATTGTATAATGAATGATTGTAGCTTGGTCAGTATTTACCATTCTTCTTTGGTACCATGCAGGGTACAGTCCAATACTATGAATACTAGTCATCAGCAGTGAGGAGTCCAAGTAGGCACAAGCTCAATTCCCTCATACTCAATAAGCTATATGGCTGCTGTATTCAATAATAGGGGCTTCCCTACAGTTTGTGAAGAGCCACCAGTAGCCTTGGCAATAGACTAGGTTGTTTTGGCATTCCCATTAGATGCCTTTGGCCATGAATTCAATTATATATAACCTATTCCTGGTGTTAGACACTTCTTTTGGTAATGAGATATATCTAATTGCATCTCTGTCTCCTCCATTCTTTGACAATTTTATTTAGGTCATTTTCATATGTGTGTATATTATAGGATGCTTCTACTGTATTAGGTTTGTATACAACTCCTCAAATGGCCCTCAGTTTTAGCTGTCTCTCCTAGTATTCCCTTCCTCATACTCTTTGTCTCTCTCCATCCCTTTCTGATACTCCTATTCAAGTTCATTTGACATCTATCCATAACTATTTATTCTATTTCCCCTTCCTAAGGAGATCCCACCCTTCAGCCCTAGTCTCTTGATCTCTACTTAACCATATGTTTTTATTACTATAGCTTTACAGTACAATTTGAGATCCTAGCTGGTGAATACCTCCAGTAGTTTTTAAAATTAATAATAATAATAGCAATTATTATCATTATTATATTATTATATTTTTATTTTATTATTAGCATTCAAGAGTGCTTTTACTATACTGTTTTTTTTCTGTGTTCAATATGAAGCTGAAAACTATCCTTTTAAGGTCTGGAAATAATTGGATTGGAATTTTGATGGGGATTGCATTGAATATGTTTTTGGTAGGATGACCATTTTTACTGTATTAATCCTACAAATCTACGAGAATGGGAGATCTTTCCATCTTCTGATATAATTTTCAAATTCTTTCTTCAACATCTAAATGTTTTTATAATGCGAGTGTTTCACATGCTTATTAGAGTGACTGCAAGATATTTTATATTTTTGAGGCTCTTGTGAAAGGTGTTGTTTACCCAATTTCTTCCTTAGTCCACTTGTCATTGATTTTCTTGAGTTAATTTTGTATACAGCCACTTTGCTGAAAGAGTTTACTAGCTGTAGGTGTTTCCTAGTGGCATTTATAGGGTCACTGTGTATACTATCATATCATCTGCTGATAAAAATACTTTGACTTCTTCTCTTCCAATTTGTATATCCTTGATCTCCATTAGTAGTGTTATTGCTCTAGCTATGTACTGTAATGAAATAGATATGGAGAGAGGAGACAACCTTTTCTTGTCCTTGATTTTAGGGAACATGCTTTGAATTGATTTTGCTATGGGTTTTCTGTAAACTGTCTTTAATATGTCAAGGTATTTCCCTTGCATTCCTAGTTTTTCCAGAACTTTAACATGAAGGAATATTGGATATTGTCACTGGCATTTCCTTCCTTTAATAAGATGATCATGTGGTTTTTGTCATTTGATCTGTTATATGGTGGATTACACTAATTGATTTATGTATATTCAACTATCCCTACATCTCTTGGATAATTTCTACTGGATAATGGTGAATAATCTTATTGATGTGTTCATGGATTTGGTTTGCAACTATTTTATTGAGAATTTTTGCATCTGTGTTCATAAGGGAAATTGGTCTTTAATTCTCTTTTTTTGTTTTGTCTTTACATGGTTTAGGTATCAAGGTAATTGTGACTTTATAAAAAGAGCTAGGCAGTGTTCCTTCTGTTTATGTTCTGTGAAATAATTTGAGGAGTACTGACCTTAACTCTTTGAAAGTCTTGACTAAAGTCATTCTGCCCTGCATTGGTTGTTTGGTTTTGTTGAGAGACTTTTAATTACTTCTTATATTTGAAGAATGGTTATAGTTCTATTGAAATTGATTATGTGATGTTAGTTTAATTTTGGTTGGTGAAATATGTTGGGAAAATTATCCATTTCTTTTACATTTTCCAATTTGAGTATATGTTTCTAAAGGATGTGTCTGGATTTCTTCTGTGTTTGCTGTTCTGCCTCCCTTTTTGTTTCTAATTATGTTAATTTGGATATTTTCTCTCTGCATTTTATTTAATTTGCTCAGGGTTTGCCAATCTTACTGATTTTCTCAAAGAACCAACTTGTCATTTTTATTGATTTTTTTTTTGTATTTTTGTTGTTGTTTGTTTCTACTATATTGATTTCAGCCCCGATTATGATTATTTCTTGCCATCTATTCCTACTGTGTGTTAATTTCTTCTTATTATTCTGAAGATTTCAAGCATGTTCTTAAGTTGGTGATTATGAGATCTCTTCAGTTTTTTTTTATGTAAGCACTATGTTAGTACTATGAACTTGCCTTTTAGAAGAACCTTCATTGAGTCCCATATATTTGGATTTGTTGGGTTTTCTTTCTTTTTTATTTCTTATTTACTTATTTACTTATATGCTTGTTGTGTTTTCTTTCTTTTTTATTTATTTCTTATTTACTTATTTATTTGCTTATGTGCTTATTTATTTATTTACATCCCAAATGTTGCTCTCCATCACTGCTAACAAAGTTGTTTCTCGCTCTCCTTTGCCTCTGAGAGGGTGCTCTCCTCTCTGTGTATTCCCCTACTCTGGTGCATCAAGTCTATGTAGGATTATATGGATCTTCTCCTACTGAGGCCATACAGGGTGGCCCTCAGCTACATATGTGTAGAGGGCCTTGAATTAGCCTGTGTATACTCTTTAGTTGGTGGTCCAGGGTTCCCTGACCTCCGGCCAATGTTTGTCTTTGTCAGCTACTGGGTAGAGCCTATCAGAGGGCTGTTATGCTAGCCTCCTATCTGCAACACAACATAACATCATTAATAGTGTGAGGCCATATCCAAAGGTCTTTTATGTAACTGTGGACAAGACTTGGGGATTGGATTTTGAGTTGTGGAAAGAGAATGAAGATCTGAAGATCACCTAACTGCTTCCATGGCAGACTTAGTCTTAAAATTTATTTTAAAAAAATAAATCATTAGCATGCCACATCACAAGAGTTAACTAATTCAATATTCCGGCCATCAGGAAGATTGTCTGGGAAGCTGGTGTTAAGTTGAAGTTAAAGAGACAGTAAATATATAACAGCGTACACCTGGAAGTTGGTTAAATTGGCACAACTGAATTGTTCAAATATTCTGTTGTGACAGAGTATGTTTTTCACTAGCACAATGTTGAAAATAAACTGAATTATGTGTTTGTTTGTGGAATGTACTCTTTCAATTAACTCCAGGTTCCCTGACTCTTGATTTTCGTGTATGGCTTCGTTTATATATTTAATGCACCTGACTAGATATTACGTGCATGAGGTTAACAACCTCTATTATAATGTGAGGACTTGATTATTTTCTACAGGGTCATAAGGGGTGAATGCTGAGACTAAGGTCCCTCATGTACACTAATCAATCTTATGCATCTATTTCAGTCTACCAATACACTTTAGATAAAGTATACTTTATTTTAATAAAATTTTATAAACCTGTCTAATAACTATGCTGCTAAGTGTCAAAAATATGTCTAAAATGCCAAAATCATATAGAATCCAGAAAATGTGAATTTTAAAGTAGGCATATTTGACATGTACTTTTAGTTCCACACATAGTTCTTTGTATAGACCACCAAACATGGGATGGGTTTTTGGTTCATATCCTGGGTCAGATTTCTAGGGATTGATTCCCTGCTTCTGCAAATCATGATCTCTCCAGGTGTTCCTTCATGTAAAGTGGGACTATGACAGTGGTTTGTTATCACTTAGTTTAATTTATGTAAAGCAACTAGAACCACGTTTGACATTCTGTAATTTCACAATAAATGATAAGATTACCACTGTTAGCATCATTATGATACAAACAAGGAATCCTGGAAAGACTTAAACTTTCCTAGATATGATGTTTAACAGCTGCTTATATTGCCATCAAGAAGAATGTAAATGTAGAACAATAATCTTTAAAAAATTCATTTAGTCATTGGTCATTCCTGTAGTCATTGTGTGTGTGTGTGTGTGTGTGTGTGTGTGTGTGTGTACGTGCACTGTGGTGTCCATATAGAGGCAAGAGAACAACTTTCAGGAGTTTTTTCTGTCCTTACGCATTGTGAGTTCTAGGAATTAAACTTAGGTCCCTGGTTTGGCAGCAGTGGCTTTATTTGCTGAGCCATTATGCTGGTGCAAATGAATAATAAAATTCCCATCAATTTACAGAATTTGACAAAAGATATATTTAACTTTAGAATATGTGCTGAAAGAAAAATTTTTGCACAGGTTCCCTGAGTTAATGTTTTGTAAGTAACAATTCTGGATTAAAAAAACAAACCCTAATAGCCTAGAGAATTAACCATAGAAATGATTTTTGCAATAAATTTAAGAAGAATCACATAGTTGAAATATTGTATTTGTATATAGTGTTCATGACTGTAACACAATTTCAGTAATTTTTAATTTTACTGTTAGAAGCAAAGCTTGAATGAATATCTTTCTTTTGTGGGCGGGTATTACTTCTCTTAATAGACCAAAATGTGGATTCTTCAGTGTTTCTTAGAAGGGTGAACAAAATACTCACAGGAGGAAATATTGAGACAAAGTGTGGAGCAGAGACTGAAGGAAAGGCCATCCAGAGACTGCCCCACCTGGGGATACATCCCATATATAGCTACCAAACCCAGACATTCTTGTGGATGCTGGGAAGAGCTTGCTGATAGAAGCATGATAGGCTGTCTCCAGAGAAGCTCAGGCAGAGCCTGAGAAATACAGAGGTAGGTCCTCACAGCCAACTGTTGGACTGAGTGTGGGGTCCAGGATGGAGGAGTTGGAGAAGGGACTGAAGGAGCTGAGGGGGTTTGCAGCCTTATGGAGGGAACAGCAGTGTCAAATAGCCAGACCCCCCGGAGCTCCTGGAGATTGGACTACCAACCAAATACACATGGAGGGACCCATGGTGCTGGCCACATATGTGGCAGAGGTGGGCATTGTTGGCCATCAGTGGGAGGAGAGACCCTTGGGCCTGAGGGTATTGGATGCCCCAGTATATGAGAATGCGTGGGAGGGAAGATGGAAGTGGGTGGGTGGGTGGGTGGGGGAGCACCCTCATAGAGGCAGGGGATGGGAGATGGGATAGGGAGTTTCCAATGGGGAAAAATTTGAAATGTAAATAAAGGAAATATCCAAAAAGAAAAACGAAAAAAAAATGGCAAAAAAAAAAAAAAAAAAAAGATGAAAGAATAGATTTCTAGGAGTTAAACTATTGGCTGAAAGATACAGAAACTATCTATTCCTAAAGATGCTGGAAGAAAGGAAATTCAGCCTGTGAGGTAAGATTTATCACCAGGATCATTGTCAATTAGTAGGCAAACAATCCTTTGTGAAGGGCCCATATAGCAAGAACCAGGGAGAATGTGCACTGGCAGACAGCTTGACACTAGCAAGCTCAGGTCTCCAAGCAGACAGATGGCTGACATGCACATTCTGTCACTTTAAATTCTGAGGTGTTTAAGGGCTGGACCTCAAAGGAGAATTTAATCTGAGGGTGTCAGAAAAGAAAGATAGTAGAAAGGGTGCAGCCTGTTCCTAGTTCCAATATTGTCAAGGCTCATAGTTAAAAAACAAAGCAGAAAACTGCATAAACAAACTGAGGCATACGGATCATTTCTCGGAGGAGGGTCTGTGGCATATTCTTCCCTTGAATTCCTTTCACATCTCCAACCCTATGCTCTTTGCTCTCATGTTATTCACATATTTCACCTGGAGGGAGGATTTCTGTCAGCCTAGAGTCATAGTCTGTGCATTTTAATCTGAATACATGGAAGGTAGAAATAGGAGTTCAAATGTCAACTTCAGTTACATAGAAAATTCAATGCCAGCATGGGCTACAAGAGACTCTGTTTCAACAGAACAAAACAAACACAAAAGTAAACAAGGAGGCTTGTCCCATGTAGACTGCATATCCTGGAGCTAGACAGAGGGACGTTCCAGACAACTAGAATCAAAGTACAGGGAGAGGTGTATTCTCCTGTTTCTTCTTCCCAGAATAACAAAACATGGGCCTTGCCTGGGTAGCCCCATTAGCTTTTGTCACCTTCTTCCTTCTTTCAAAGGCCTGGACCTGACTTCCCTTTGGGAACTGCAGTTCCTGCTCTTCTCCCCACTCCTGTCCCACTGCTGTCCTGGGAAGGTACTGAGAGAGACTTCTGTGTTGATTGGAATTCTCTTTCTAGGAAGATGTAGGATCCAGCTAAGGTGAGTAGTTCAAAGTCCTCAGGACTGAGTGGCTGAGGACTGGATGTTTAGAGCAGCACTTCTTTACTTAGTGCCTTCTTCACTGGGCTTGAGTCTAGAACTTCATTTCACTAGATACTTTAGTATTTCCTTCTCAGAGTCACAAGATACTTTCTGCCAATAGTAAGATTCAGGTATTTCTGAGTCCTTAACTCTATACATCATGTTGTCAATTCTCTAAAGCTCCTCTACTATTCAAGATAGGACACAAGATCAGCCTTGGGCACTGGAAACAAATAGAAGTTGTTACAAAGGTTACAATTAAGGTACAGCTTTATACTGCCTAGTATTAGGTCAACATGACATAAATAAAGTCATTTGAGATGAGAGAAGTCAGCTAAGGAAATGCCTCCATAGCATCAGGCTGTGGGCAAGCCTTTGGGGCATTTTTGTAATCAATGACTGATGGGAGGACCCAATCCATTGTGGGTGGTACAGTCCCTGGGCTGGTGGCCCTTTCCTGGGTTCTACTAGAAATCAGGCTGATCATGCCATAAGGAACAAGTCCGTAAGCAGCATTCCTCCATGACCTCTGCATCAGCTCCTGCTTCCAGGTTCCTGCTTTGAGTTCCAGTCCTGACTTACTTCCGTGACAGACTATCTAGTCAAATATAAGCCAAATAAATCCCCTTCTCCCCAATCTTCTTTTAGTCATAGTATTTTGTTGTAGGAATAAAAACCCTAACTAAGCAGGATTGATGTTTTGTACACCTTAGGAAACAAATCACAAAAATATTAAAATGAAGTTTTATACCCCCAAACTAACAGAAATTGATAAAAGACAGTTATGAAGGAGCCCATCAAAGGTATAACCCATTTAGAATGGTATAGAAGCACATTGGCTTTCTTTTGCTAGAGAGTAAAGCCCAATTTACAAGATCAGTGCAACTATTATTCCAGATTGATACCAGTTTCCACATTGTCAAATGTGTCTACAGTTTGCTCCACTTGCTAGTAGTATCAAAATAATTTACCCTGTCCTGACAGTACTCTCTGTTCTTAACTTTTCAGACATCATATTTTTCTCTTTTCTTTGATAAACTTTTCTTTGAAGTCTTCATCATATATATTTTCTTCTTTTCTCTTTCTGTATCTGACTTTTAAGTCACAAATGTTTCAGGTCTATCCAGATTTTCATTATTCAAAACTTCCTATATTCAAGCCATCTAGTCAGATGGCATTAACTGTGCCTACACTTCTCATATAACTAAGTATAAGTTATTATTAACCACAGTATTTTAAAAATATATTTGACTCCAAATGCCCTGGCTTCTTTGCTAATTATTGTTTGATACTCAAAGGCTTTTGATCTAACCTGTTCTGCCCGAGATACTTCTTGAAGCCTATTAGTATGCATAGCTTGTGCCATCATTTCCATCATCTCTTTACTCTTTACTGACACCTTCTCTGAGAGACCAATCCTGGCCGTTTTTTTAAATGTAAAATAATACTCATTGCTACTCCATGCCCTCCACTTTTCTTATACACTTAGTTTTATTCATAACAATGATTACTATTTGGCATATTATGAAGATCTTGAGGGTATTTAGAAAGTGCTTAATAAGCTCATTTTCATAAAAATCTTCATAAACTAAAGAATAAGCCATATATATTCATTTACTATCGAATCTACTGTAGTGGGCCCAAGAGTCTGAGAAAGAATAGACTATGGAATAAGAAATGAAGATGTTGAGCTAGGGTGCATAATATCCGAGCTTACAGGTCTCCCAGTTGTTTAACCAAGTCACCTACTTTCTCTGGTCCTGAGTTTTCTCTTTGATAAATAAGTACAATTATATATGCTTCATAAGCTGTTCCAAGGAATAAATTGTTTCATTCATGCAAAATACAGTACCTTTTATGTAGTTAAAGTGCTTGATAATTAAATGTTTTCATTATTATTATAGAACCTATGTGAAATGCTGGGTTACCACAAAATCACTAAAGATTAGCAAGTGAAAAACAAACAAACAAACAACAACAACAACAACAACAACAAAACAAAACCCATGAACTTTTCCCCGTGAGTTTGTCTTGCTTCTAGTCTTCATCTCTGGCTCACAAAACTAGAAAGATCATCTTTAATTTCTGTCTTTTTTTTTTTTAATTTACCAGCAAGTTTATGAAGATTCTATCTTCAAAATGTATTCAGGTTTCTTTAACTCTCCTGCAATTCCCTTATCCACAAGACATGACCTCTCTGCCTGACATGCTCATACTTACCTTGAAATGTGTCATTTTCACTTCCCTTGTTAATCCATTCTCACACAGAAGCCACAATTGTTTAAAAAGCCACTACTAATCACAGTCTTCAGTAACTTTCATTTTGTATAGAATAAAATTCTGATTCTGCATCATGATCCACAAGGCCTTGTAAACTCCCAGATCTCCTTCCTCCTGCACCAGCATGTCTTTCTTACTTTCTGTCCACAAGGCCTTGTAAACTCAGATCCCCTTCCTCTTGCACCAGCATGTCTTACTTTCCTGTAGTCTTGCCTCCCTGAGACAGTTCATCTACACCAATTGCCTGTTCTGGTTATTCCTGCTCTCTGCTGTGCTGTTCCCTTAGGTCTACAAACAGGTGGTTGCTTTTCATTTTCCAGATCTTAACAGATATGCTGGGGAGACCTTCTGGCAATACCCTTGTCAACATTTAGAAATTATATATGCATAATTATATATTTTTATTTGAATAATCTGAAGTCTTTAGTGAAACTGAATTGTTTAGTGAAACAATTATTCCTATCAGTGATAGGGAAGCTATGTTTTGTCTGGACAGCTTTTCTGCCAATAACTTAGAAAGTTTCACCCCAGTATGTAAACATGATTATTTAGGACGACTCTGCTTGAATTGGAATGAGGTGAGGATTGACTACCTACATTCCCATCAGATGCTTTTTCTGCAATCCCCAAGTGTGAAAACCAGTAGTACTTATAATCTACAAATCTACTAAATGAATTTTGAATTAGAAAGCTGACAGTGGCTACACTTGTGTAACACAATGATGCAATCTACCAATATCTTAAAAATAAGAGATATTCATTGCCATTTATAATTTCATTGCTGTGTGTTTATGTCTATGATTGAATCCACCATATCCTCTTGAGTCTGAAATTAGGCACTCTGGGGTTTCTATCACCTAGCACTTGGCCTTACACAGATAAAAGACCCTGTACGTGACTTCTGACTAAATTAATTTCACAAAGGCAGCCAAATGTTTACCTTTGGCTTTATGTTCTCCAGTGGCCTTTGTAAAAGTTCCACATCATAACCTCATTTTCAATTTTGTGTAAGTCAACCACGGATGCATGATATCCTTATGGCATGTTTGCTGAACAACAGGAAATACCAAGAGCCACCCTGTGTGATGGGTGCTATATTTAATCCTTGGGAAAAAAACAAAGAGAAGTGAAGGCACTAGTCTCCTTACACCTATTTATGTACAAGGGGAGTGTAGACCAGAAAAGTTAATTAGTACCTTGTTTAGTGAAAAGAGTGTCTAGTTTCCTTTTACTTGCTGTGACAAATATTCTGTCAGAAAGCAACCTAGAAAGAAAGTGTTTATTTTAGGCAACATGTCCCAGATAACAGTCCATCACTTCAGGGAAGGCCCAGAAACAGAAGCATGAGACAGAGTATCATCTCATTTGTACAGTCAAGAGCAGAAAGCAAATGCTGTGTGCATGCTGAATGCTTTTCGATTTTTAAACTTTTTTTTCTTATAAAGAAAAACTTTTAATTAGGGATGGCTTACGGTTCCAGAGGTTTAGTCCACTATCATCATGGCAGGAAGCATGGCAGGGTGCAGGCAGACATGATGCTGGAGAAGGAGCTGAGAGTTCTACATCTTGATCTGCAGGCAGCAGAGGTAGATTGTGTGCTTCACTGGGTGTAGCTTGAGGAGACCTCAAAACCAGCCTCCAAATGATGTACTTCTTCCAACAAGGCCACACCTCTAACAGGGCCACTCCCTATGGCCGATCATTCAAGAACATGAGTCTATGGGGGCCACACCCATTCAAACCACCACACACCCTCAGTAGAAAACTCTTTTTTTTTTTCATGTTTTATTTACATTTCAAATGTTTCAGATCTCCCCTTTGGAATCTCCCCATTCCTTCTGCCTTCCCCCTACCAATATGGGGATATTCTCCAACCCACCCTCCCACCTACCCAACCACTCTCCTCTTTCCTCCTTGTCATTCTCCTATACTGGGTGATCTAACACCCTCCCCCTGACAGATAACAAGACCCTCCTCTGCTGCATTTGTGGCCAGCACCATGGGTCCCTCCATGTGTATTCTTTGGTTGGTGGATCAGTCTCCAGGAGTATGGGGGTGGGGGGGCCGGTCAGGCCAGTTGCCACTGTTGCCACCTCCCTGGGGCTGCAAACTCCCTCAGCTCCTTCAGTCCTTTCTCCAAGTCCTCCATCTGGGACCTCACACTCAGCCCTACAGTTCCTGGGGAGTGACTCTTGGGTATTTCAAACTTTTAGGCTAATGACCATTTTACAGTGAGTAGATACCATGTTCATTCTTTTGTGACTGCTTTACCTCGCTAAGGATGATATTTTCAAGATCCATCCATTTGTCTGCGAATTTCATGAAGTCATTGTTTTTAATAGCTGAGTAGTATTCCATTGTGTAAATGTACCACATTTTCTGTATCCATTCCTCTGTGGAGGGACATCTGGGTTGTTTCCAGCTTCTGGCTATTATAAATATGGCTGCTATGAACATAGTGGAACATGTGTCTTCATTACATGTTGGAGCATCTTCTGGGTATATGCCCAGGAGTGGAATAGCTGGGTCCTCAGGTAGTATTATGTTCATTTTTCTGAGGATCCGCCAAACTGATTTTCAGAGAGGTTGTATCAACTTGCATTCCCACCAGCAATGGAGGAGTATTCCTCTTTCTCCACATCCTCACCAACATCTGCTATCACCTGAGTTTTTGATCTTAGCCATTCTGACTGGTGTGAGGTGAAATCTCAGGGTTGTTTTGATTTGCATTTCCCTGATGACTAAGGATGTTGAACATTTCTTTAGGTGCTTCTTGGACATTTGAGTTTCCTCAGTTGAGAATTCTCTGTTTAGCTCACTTCCACATTTTTTGATAGGGTTATTTGGATCTCTGGCGTCTAGCTTCTTGAGTTCTTTGTATACTTTGGATATGAGCCCTCTATCAGATGTAGGATTGGTAAAGATCTTTTCCCAATCTGTAGGTTTCCGTTTTGCACTATTCACAGTGTCCTTTGCCTTACAGAAGCTTTGTAATTTTATGAGGTCCCATCTGTCAATTCTTGATCTTAGAGCACAAGCCATTGGTGTTCTGTTCAGGAACAATTCCCCTGTGCACAAGTGTTCGAGATTCTTCCCCACTTTCTCTTCCATTAGATTCAGTGTATCTGGTTTTATGTGAAGGTCCTTGATCCACTTGGACTTGAGCTTTGTGCAGGGAGATAGGAATGGATCAATTCGCAATCTTCTACATGTCGACCGCCAGTTGATCCAGCACCATTTGTTGAAGATGCTGGTTTTTTTCCACTGTATGGTTTTAACTCCTTTGTCGAAGATCAAGTGACCATATGTGTGTGGGTTCATTTCTGGGTCTTCGATTCTATTCCATTGATCTACCTGCCTGTCATTGTACCAATACCGTGCAGTTTTTATCACTACTGCCTTGTAGTACAGCTTGAGGTCAGGGAGGCTGATTCCCCCAGAAGACCTTTTATTGTTGAGGATAGTTTTTGCTATCCTGAGTATTTTGTTATTCCATATGTATTTGAGAATTGCTCTTTCTAGGTCTATGTAGAATTGAGTTGGGATTTTGATGGGGATAGCATTGAATCTGTATATTGCTTTCGGCAGGATGGCCATTTTAACTATATTAATCCTGCCAATCCATGAGCATGGGAGATCTTTCCATCTTCTGAGGTCTTCTTCAATTTTTTTCTTCAGAGACTTGAAGTTCTTGTCATACAGATCTTTCACTTGTTTGGTTAGAGTTACACCAAGATATTTTATATTTTTGGTGACAATTGTGAAGGGTGTCATTTCCCTAATTTCTTTCTCAGCCTGTTTATCCTTCGAGTATAGGAAGGCTACTGATTTGCTTGAATTAATTTTGTATCCAGCCACTTTGCTGAAGTTGTTTATCAGCTGTAGCAGATCTCTGGTGGAGTTTTTCGGGTCACTTAAGTATACCATCATGTCATCTGCAAATAGTGATATTTTTTTTCTTCCTTTCCAGTTTGTATCCCTTTGACTTCCTTTTGTTGCCTGATTGCTCTAGCTAGAACTTCAAGTACTATATTGAATAGGTAGGAAGAGAGAGGGCAGCCTTGTCTAGTCACTGATTTTAGTGGGATTGCTTCGAGTTTCTCTCCATTTAGTTTGATGTTGGCTACTGGTTTGCTGTATATTGCTTTTACTAAGTTTAGGTATGCTCCTTGAATTCCTCATCCTTCCAAGACTTTTATCATGAAGGGATGTTGAATTTGTCAAATGCTTTTTCAGCATCTAAGGAAATGACCGTGTGGTTTTTTTCTTTGAGTTTGTTTATGTAGTGGATTACATTGATGGATTTCCGGGTATTGAACCATCCCTGCATCCCAGGGATGAAGCCTACTTGATCATGGTGAATGATCGTTTTGATGTATTCTTGGATATGGTTTGTAAGAATTTTATTGAGTATTTTTGCATCGATATTCATAAGGGAAATTGGTCTGAAGTTTTCTTTTTTGTTGGGTCTTTGTGGGTCTTTGGTATCAGTGTGACCTCATAAAATGAATTGGGTAGTGTTCCTTCTGTTTCTATTTTATGGAATAGCTTGAAGAGTATTGGTATTAGGTCTTCTTTGAAGGTCTGACAGAATTCTGCACTGAACTCATCTGGTCCTGGGCTTTTTTTGGTTGGGAGACTTTTAATGACTGCTTCTATTTCTTTAGGGATTATAGGACTGTTTAGATGGTTTATTTGATCCTGACTTAACTTTGGTAATTGGTATCTATCTAGAAACTTGTCCCTTTCCTCCAGATTTTCCAATTTTGTTGCATATAGGCTTTTGTAGTAGGATCT